>OU696590.1:5809051-5839051 GCA_916048095.2 Sacculina carcini
ACTCTAGTGATAAACATTACAACGGCACCTCGCAGTAATTACAACAACATATATATATGTGATAAAATATTTGATAAAAGCTTATATAAAACTAGAAATTCATTTGTAGCTCAGTAAGACATCTGGTGTTTTCAGCTATTATTCAACGCCTCATGTGGATTAATTGTATAAATTATATATCATTAACGATAATCGCGACGTAATTTTACACGGACATTATTTGGCAAAATTCCTCGCGAACCTTTTCTCTAAAAAAAATCCTTGCCAGAAATACAACAACAACAACAACAGATTGAAACGACAAAAACGAACTCGACTGCAATGGACAGATGGAAGAAACAGCCGGACACGCGCGTCGTGCAACTCACCACCAGAAGCGTCGGCGCCAGCGACTCCCGGATGATGATGATGGTGCGGGATATGATGATGACGATGTTGCTGTTCCTGATGTTGATGTTGCTGTTGTTGTTGTTGACTGGCAAACTGTCCTTGATCGGCGGCGCCGTCTTCTCCCGAACCTCTCGTCATCTCTTCAACCTACACCCACACCGACACACACGCACGCACATAATCTCAACTATTCCGATGTGTTCGTCCAGGAGCCTTGGCTCGACGGGCTATTGCTACATTGTTTTCATTATTGTGTGTTTCGTGTTGAATTCCATGTCATACAGCGGCAAAAATACAGGCTCCTTTAGGCTCCTCGCACACGAGGCAACTAGTGGAGGCAACTAGTGTCCGCCACTAGTTGCCTCGTGTTGAAGGCCAGGCAACTGCGTTGAGCAACTGATCGGTTGAGCGAAATTTGAAAGCACGTGACATAGCAACCAGGGCTCCTACAGTCTGTTGTTTCTCACAGATCTTTTTTTATGTATCAATCGGACAGTAGGATGGGCCGATTTTTGAATTGATGTCGGGTAGATTTTGCAAATACTTCGAAAATATTTATTATATATTATTTTGCGATTATTACAAACACTTTTTCCAGGAATGTATATAAATATTGCAATTGTTTGCATCAGTTCAGAGTGCGTGATGGGTATTTTACATCAGGTTTTATATTAAATTAAATAAGAATTTGACTATTTTTGTGTGTATTTATGTGTGACTATGCCGTGGGTATAAATACAAATACAAACTCAAAATGTAATATAAATTGTAAGGTAAATTAAGGTAGGCACTAGAATTGCCGTAAATGCTCTTTTTATCCGACATGCCGGATTATTTTTCGACCCCCCCCCCCTGCGTTGGAAATCGTAGTCGAATGGGTGAACAGTGCCTGGCAGACTATCTCCAAGCAGGTAATAATGAAATCATTAAATGACCTGTGCTCTTACAACGCCGTTGGATGGTTCGAGAGATAACCAGATCGCGTGCCTCAAACCGACTGCTTCGATCGGCCCCAATAGACTAAAAAATTCTGCATAAACTGAGAGCTGAGGCGCTCAGGAGGCCTCAGGAAGCGGATTTCTCTGATGATGATGATGAGAAAGGCGATCAAGTGGAGTTCGAGGACACATATGAAGACGATGATTTCTGCTTTGATTAATGAGTGCCGATTTATAAGAGCATTGCAAAATAAACTGTTGCTGAACTATAACTGAATCGTGGTTGCAGTTTCAATAAGCAAGTGCCGGATTATTAGAGCCTGCCGGATTATTTTTCAACCCATACCTGATGGTGCCAGATTATTAGAGCCTGTCGGATAAATAGAGCATTTACGGTATATTAAATTAAGGTAAATGTAATATAATTATATTGGCGGACACTGGTTGGCTCGTGTGAAAGAGAGAGCGAGAGTGAGAGAGAGAGCAAGAGAGTTGAACTTGCCTCGGTCTGTGACAGTACACGCACATCAGGTCCTTCAGGCCGTGTCCACGAGGTCTGACGCGATTGTGCGTTATAGAAGTAGCTTTTACCCTGATCGGTGGTCGTCTCCACCCACACTGTACTCAGATCCAAGCCGGCCTGCTGTTGCTGATTCTGCTGTTGTTGTTGTTGATGATGGGGATGATGGGGATGATGCGGGGGATGATGGGGATGATGTGGATGGGGATGATGGGGGTGCGACATTGGCGGAGCAAAAGGCGGACGCATTCCACCACCACCACCACCGCCTCCAGGAGGGGCACCGCCTCGAGGCCCGGGGGGACACGGGCCCTGTGCACGCCCGCACACACACACACACACACACACATATTGCATTCAACATATCAACACTAGATTAAATATGAAAAATAAACCAGAAAATACCAACAAATATGAAATAATATAAATATATGACATATCCTAAATAATTTACTTATTATTATTATAAGTACATTAATTAATTATTTTGAACAATAAACAAATACACACATACACACACACACGATGCAAACACAACAATGTCAAAGAAATATCCACTTAAAAACATGAGGCATCACGAATAAAAACAATGATAAATATCAATTAGCATTCAGCTGATGAGCACATATAGTAGTATGTGTGTTGACGGCGCAGTGGCGACGCCAGGATTTTCTCTATTGGGGGGGGGGGGGGGGCTGAGAGAGAGAAAGGGGACTAAGAATAACTATGACGGGGGCTTGGCGAAACATGACAAACCACCCTCGAAATATCCATGATCAAGATTTTTTCAGGGGGCACTCGGAGGGAGGGGGGCTTGGCACATTTGTGGAGAGAGGGGGAGAGAGGGGGATTCGTCTCCTGCAAGCCCTCCCTAGCACCTCCACTTGCTACACTATGCATCCCCGTCTGTGTGTGTATATATGAGAGTGAGAGTGACAGAGTGAGTGTGAGAGTGACAGAGTGTGTGTGAGAGTGAGAGAGTGTGAGAGAGTGACAGAGTGTGTGAGAGAGTGAGAGAGTGAGTGTGAGAGTGACAGAGTGTGTGTGAGAGTGACAGAGTGTGTGAGAGAGTGAGAGAGTAAGAAAGAACAGAGAGAGAGAGAGAGAGAAACATCACCATCATGCCGCCTGATCCCGGCGGTCCCCAGTTGGGGTCGAACGGCGGCGGAGGACCTCTGAACGGAGGCCGCGGTCCCCGAAAGAAGGGCGGCGGCGCCGGTCCCCGCCACGGTCCCCCTCGCGGCGGCCACGGCGGTCCCGGCGGGCCGCGACCTCGGAAGCGCGGCGGCGGCGGCGGACCGCGCCACATTCCGCGACCGCTGTGATCCAGAGCGCGGGTGACAGAGAGAGAGAGAGAGAGAGTGGGAGAGAGAGAGTAGGAGAGACGGCACAGAGAGAAAACAAGATGAGATGCAAATGAGCGAGGAAGAGATGCGGAAAGGGACAGAAACGACGGGAAGAAAACAAGCAGAGGGAAACAACAGACACTCTAGTTTAGCACCCGTCTGATTTTTCAACTTTCAGTCTATTTGTTTTTTAAATAAATAGCCATAGCCTGCTTGTATATTCGTCGCGAACGAGTATTTCATCATCAATAAAAAACGCTTATAAGAAGTTTGTTTCTGATAAATGCAAATAAACATATAGATAGATAGATATAGAAACGCACAACCAATTTGCAACAGCCAGCACGTGCAAACAACACGGGAAAACACTGCAATGTTGCGATCATTATTGCAATACAATGCCCGTTGCAAGCCCGTTGCAATCGTTACAGAAGAAAAAACAAGATTCATACTTGATCAACGAAAATTGGGCAATAATTACATCAATTTCAATGAGCCACAACATAATCGGATGAATCATCATAATATAACGAACAATTGGTGTTAATAATTAACTTAAACTGGGAGCCAATTTAGCCAATACCCACACACACATACAGACATACACAAATACATACACACACACATACATATAGCCAACCCCATATCATCCACACAAGAGCCAACACAACACCTAGACAAATCAACCGCACACAAACACATCCAAACACACACACACAATGTTCCCGCTTTGAGCTTTCCCGCAATGAGCTTGAGTGTTGCTCATAGACTCGCATGAGTAGCAATGCGACAATATTGCATAGGGTACCACACTACTATAATTATGCTCTGTTCTATTTACATATACAGTAGAAATTATAAAACAAACAAAATATATGATCGGGTTTAGCTTGAAGGCCAAACAAATTCTATATTTCTATAATATAATTCTATATCATAATATTAATATAATATATAAATAAATATATAAATATATAAATAAATATATAAATATATAAATAACATATAAATATATAAATATTAATACCCTAAATTTGTCACAATCTTTGTGAAACAGGGATTACAAATTGAAAAAAAATATTAATTCTGGACGTTAGCGTATATATCATTTGTTGTTCTAATATATGTATGTAATTGTGACTGAATATGGTTTTAAGTTCTTGAAAAAAGGCCGCTTTCAAACTCATCTTTGTCGCATTATCACAAAGTTCTGCTTACTGAAATTAATAATGATAGGCTGCGAATGGAAAGTTTTTCTGTGAATATCAAACAAGTCTTGTAAGCAGCAGAAGAGAGATATATCATTTTTTGGAAATTGATCTACCAGTCGATTTGTTTGGTTGTTGCTTGTTTGGTTTGTTTTTGTTTGTTTTAACCAGCGATATATATGCAATAGCAAAGAGGGTGTGGATGGATTACGAACCGCACGAGACAACAAGAGACACCTGAACAAACACACGCAGTGGTGACCACAATTCTATTCCCAGAAACTATATGCGACAAAGAATAAGCTTGTGCCCACCGCGATGCAACTCCATCATACATCTGAAATAATCAACAGTTCAGACACAGAGCTGTAATCTGGCAAATGAACCTGGCTTATCTGCATCAAATCTGCTCATTTGAATCATTTCCGATCTGTTTATATTTGCAGCTGTTGTTGCTGAGAAAGCTGCAGTTGCATTTTAGTTGAATGAAAAACGAACGGCAAATATGTTGTGATTTTGTGTTGAAATTTTTTAAAAATGAATCCAATTTTTAATGTGAATTTGGTTGTGATAATATTTTTGGAAATCACGGCACTGGCATAAGATATTTAAAATTTTCTAAGCTCGATTAGACGAACTAACCGCTAGATACATAAACATTCAAGCACAAATATAATCAGGTCAGGTTAGCGACACGGCACAATGAGTTTACGACACAATACACAATAACATTCAACAACAGCCTGCAATTAATAATAATAATAAGTAGTAATTAATAATAATAATAAGTTAATTAAGAAACTTGGTACTCACTTCATAAATACATATTGTAAATTCAGTATTTGTGTTTCAATGCATTCTATACTGATAAAATAAGCTTAGAATGTGAAAAGTAACTCAAAATCGTTCATCTTAAAAAATGCAATCACAAAAAATAAACAGTATATCAATTTCATCGCTCGATACACACATTGTAATCAGTCATCTGTTTTATCGCAAACAAAACCATCTGGAAAATATATTGAAAAGACAAAAATTGACTTGACCAATGACGGAACTTCAAAGATCGATAGCAAGTCTGTAACTGATTAACTCGTTCAGTTAAAAGTTGATTGACAAAGTAAAAGTTTTTCAGTTGATTAACTCGTTCAGTTGTCAGACGAGAGGTAGACTTACCCATGTGGTCCAGGACCAGGACCCATCGGACCATGAGGCCCATGAGGACCCGGTCCCCTCATGTGAGGACCCCAAAATGGTCCTCTCATGGCAGGATCGGGAGGAACATCACATTGGCCATTTGTTTCCTCCTGCATGTCGTTCTCGCCGGTCTGTTCAGCAGCATCCCCGTCCTCGTGGTCTGCATAGCTGTCGTTGTTTGAAACGTCCTTGCCAGAAGTTTCCTGATCGGACTCGCCAGGAACGCCATCGTATTCTTCCATTTTATGCTCTGCAAACAACAAAGTCAGTATAGTTAAAACTAGAACGATAAAATAAGAAATACGCATTATAGGATACGAGCAAATAAAACTTACCCAGCAAAAACAATATAGCAAGAATTTCCCGACTGCGTGTACAGCTCCTGTGTAGACAGTTGAGACGCTTCCGATCAACGATCAAACACATCACAGAAATATATCACAAAATATTATATTATGTTATGTTTTCTTCATTAGGTTATTATTTTCATGTTTTTTCCAATTCAATATTGAAAACCCAAAAAAAATTAGTGGTCGTTTATCCTGAAAAGTATGATCCATCCATCTATATGAAAATCAGCTAAATCAGTGAACAAATTGAAATTGAAAATTGATTGTGATTCATTGTGAATTCGGACAAATTGCGAATGCCTAATTGTGGAATTACGTTGTAGTTCTCAGTAATTTTTTTCTAGAAAAGGGTTAGATTATGAACATGATGAGACAAAATCGGTTCATATACCTACAAGTCTCAATAAACACGTGAGTCACCCATGTGGTGTGTTGGTGTAGTGTTTGCGTCTTCACTTATCGTTTTATGATTTTCAAAGTTATATATACACCTCGACTGAAGATACATATTTCAGACCATTTATTTTCAATTGTTTCTGTGTGCCTGCTTGTATGCAACAGTCATGGCGGAAACGACAGCTAGCAACTGTAGCTTCATCGCCAGCGGAGTGGAAGTGCGCCACATTGACGATTCTATCGTGAGTTGTAATATGCGCAGCTCCCGAGTAGCTCAGTGTTTAGGCGCTGAACTCTCGTGTCAGAGGGTCGCGGTTCGAATCCTGACCAGGGTTTATTCATTAACACCTCTGCTTGTGTCTACTGGGGGTCACCACTGTAGATGGGCGCACAGTGGGGCGCGCCATATAGTCTAAACTGGCTGGTGCGCGTTTAAAACGACAATACCATAACAAATGCGTATCTCTTGTTTCGACCAAGCTCAATCAGATCGCTTTTTGCCATGGCATAGTGATCTAGAATATCTCGCATATGCGCTGAAATATAGGTTTTCTCACATATGCGCTCCAGATTGAACTGTATTGCCGTTTCACAAATTGCAATTGTCTCTCTCTTGGACTCAATATTTATCGCTAGCTGCTGATTTTCGCTGCCAAGACACTTCATCAGCTGGTGACAATGTTGGGAAATGTTTTGGAGCTACCTGTCACCATCTTCAGACTCGGTCAATTTGATGCCACAGTAAGACTTTGAATCAGGTATGTGTGTGTTTTCTCCTTAGGGTCGTGGACTGTTTGCCCTGAGGGACTTCAGAGAGGGTGACGTGCTTTTTGAAGAGCGACCCCTAGTGTGCTGTCAGTTCTTATGGAATGCCGCCTACGGCTATCTCGCTTGCGATTTCTGCATGAGGTATGTGTTTGTGTGTTTGTGTGTGTGTATGATCCATGTTTGCTGTTTCTTTGTTGGACTGTGTGGTGTAGTGGTTAGCACACCCGCCTCACAAGCGGGAGGTCCATGGTTCGAATCCCAACGGAGGAGAATTTCATTGGGAGAATTCTATAATCCAACAGTCCCTGTCCACCCAGCAGTAAATGATAGTACCAGATATCAGTCATGTGTTGTGTCATGCATTCTGGGGTCTTCTCTAATACGTCTTCCGTTCTTGTGGCGTCATAGCGTGGAGAGGGTCGGTTCTGCGGTGGCAGCGAGCTGCACGGGACATACCTGTGTGTGTTCATAAGCTTCGGCTTCTTCCCGTGTAGCATCTGCCACTTGAGACATTTAACCTTCTCTATCACATGTCTATGTTTGTTTGAAGGCCACTGGAGACGGCCGAGGAGAATGCGCGACGATTGACGGCGCGGCCGGCGCTCACACTGCCGCATCCCGAGTGTTGCGACACTGACAAGACGGCCATTGTCGACTGTCCTCATTGTGATGTTGAGTAGCGCACACACACACACATGTGTTTGTCTGTTTGTGTGTCTGTTTGTGTGTCAATGTGCATGCGTGTTGAATAAAGGTTAAATGCCCAAGTGGCAGCTGCTACACGGGAAGAAGTCGAAGCTTATGAACACACACAGGTGTGTCCCGTGCAGCTCGCTGTCACCGCAGAACCGACCCTCTCCACGCTATGACACCACAAGGACGGAAGACGTATTAGAGAGGACCACCTCCCCAGAATGCATGGCACAACACATGACTGATATCTGGTACCATCATTTACTGCTGGGTGGACAGGGATTGTTGGATTATAGAATTCACCCAATGAAATTCTGCTCCGCCGGGTGTTTGTTTGTTTGTTCAGTTTATTGCCACATTTTTCACAACAATCATTTTATGCCAATAGACAAGGTATAAAATGGCAGAAATGTGCATCATCGAGCAAGCTCATAGACGCACAGGATTGATGTAGAATATATTACAATCAGACAATGGTTGGCGTGTGTGCTGGTGTGTAAAGTGAAGTAAATTACTTTATTGTACTCCAATAAGTTGGCTTTTCAGTACAAACAACATAAACACAAACATAAGAACATACTAGGATGAAAATACACCATACATGAATCTAGCAGCATCATAATTTAGCCGCTTTCTTCCAGCCTCAGTTCTGATTGAAGGATAAATTATATCTCCTTTGCGTGTGTTGATTGTTTTTTCACTTCGTTGTTACAGTTTCAAATATAATGGACGGCTCTTGTGTAAGTAATATGGAGTTCACAAGTCGTCTTCGATTCTTGGTGACAATGTCATTGATAGTTGGCAGGCCCAGTTGTTGGTACACTTCTGATATGTGCTATGATTTTTTGTGATTGGACAATATTCTGACACAGAAATTCAAAACTTTTTGTATCTTATTTAATTGTGTTTTTCCAGCAATGCCGTATATCGAAGCACAATAGGATAAGAAAGACAGGATGAATGTGTGTGTGTGTGTCAATGTGTATGTGATTGAGTATATATGAGTGTGTGTGTGTGTGTTATATCTAAGTGAGTGATGATATTTCACATTAACGCATATTTCACATTAAATATAAACGTATTAATTATTATTATTATTATCACTTACTGTCTCACACACACACACACACACACATGTATACATGGGCATATGCGTGCACACAAATATACTCATCTATTAGCGTGTGTCTGCGTGTGTGTGCATGTGTGCGTATCCATATGTGTATGTGTGTGTGTAGGTGAGCTATTGTAGCGAGCAGTGTCGCCAGATGGCCTGGCAACACTATCATCAGCTGATGTGTCGGCGTTCATTCACGCGCGATCTCTCGCAACCGCTCGACCAACTACAGGAGAGCTGGAAGTCAGAAACCCCCTCTGTTCTCAGCCCCCCCCCCTTTATCTACCCCCCGCCCCCACACACACACATCTGTCTATATTATTATATTATATGCAAAATAAATCAACGATAAATCAAGCGAAATTACCTAATGAAACGTCTAAATGAAAAAATATATTAATATACAATTTTCTGCAGCAGACTAATTTAGATATCATATTTTAACACAAAAATCAACTATATAAACGTATAATGTTTATGATTGAATAAAATAAATGTCATATACACACATGCGCGCACATGTACACACAAGTACGCTTGTGTGTGTGTGTGTGTGTGTGTTGTCACCTAGTTGTTCTTGACAGTTTTATGAGTTGAAAACTCGTGCTATCCTGTCTTCCATTTATCGTGATGTCATTTTTGAATAGATTAATTATTTTCTGGTCGGTGATTCTACTCTACTGGTTGATGCGTATATCAGCGGGAAACTGTATTTTTGACTATCTTCTTATATAAACTGTCTGTTAGTTCACATTTTTGAATTATGCAAATTTACAGATGTTTGTGCTTTAAATTTGTTGTTATTTTGTCAGTCAAAAATCGGTATGTATTCATAATATCTCATCTTTCTTCTCCCATCCGTAGTTATCTTCAATTTCTGTGAATCTCTTGATAATTCACTGTGTATGTACGCATGTATGTGTGTGTGTGTGTTTCGTGCAGAAAAATCCACTATCCCCCGGAAACGGCGTGTATTATGCTTGTGGCGCGCATTCTCGCCACAATACGACAGGCGGCCGATAAAGAGGGCGCTACCAGTATGTTTCTGCAGGTGCTCTCTCTCTCTGGCCTGCTCTCCCGTCCCCTACCACTGTCTGTGTGTGTGTGTGTGTGTGTGTGTTCAAGTTCAAATATATGCATTGCCGAAACAAACAAACACACACACAGAAACACACACACAGAAACACACCTCAAATATTACCTAGACAACAAATGCCTAACGAGATAAATCTCCTATAGTTCGACATGAACCAATTTAATAGTGTGCTTGTAACGTGTTTGTATGTGTGTGTGTGTGTGTACGTGTGTGTACGACTGTAGTTCTGTCATCGCACGCTGAACGAGGAGGAAGAGATTGCCCACAAGCTGCTGGGAGATCAGTTCTCCGAGCAGCTGGAACTATTGCGATCTAGCATGTCAGCCGCCCTCTACTCGCCAGAAATCCACCAGGTGTGTATGTATGTGCGTGTGTGTGTGTGTGCGTTAAAGGTTTAATGTCTCAAGTGACAGCTGCTACACGGAAGAAGCCAAAGCTTATGAACACACACAGGTGTGTCCCGTGCAGCTCGCTGCCACCGCAGAACCGACCCTCTCCACGCTATGACTCCACAAGTACGTAAGACGTATTAGAGAGAGACACCTCCCCAGAATGCATGTCACAACACATGACTGATATCTGGTACCATCATTTACTGCTGGGTGGACAGGGACTGTTGGATTATAGAATTCGCCCAATGAAATTCTCCTCCGCCGGGATTCGAACCCCGGACCTCCCGCTTGTGAGGCGGGTGTGCTAACAACTGCACCACGCAGTCCAACAAATGTATGCTTATAAAATGCGTGTCTTTCGGTGTTTCCGTGGGTTTACAACATACATACGCTGTGATGTGATGAAATGCAGTGTGTTTTTAATAAAGCCAAAAAATGGCAATATAGATTAAACTACAACTAAATTTAGCATGTAATACTTATTAATATATTAATGTAACAATTTTGAAATTAGCCAAACACACGTTATGTTCTGTAGTGTTTGCCATCGTGTATGTCTGTGTGTATGTATATTTTATGTAAGTAAGTATATTTGTCACTCAAACAAGTCAAAGAACAGCGAAAAAATCTAAAACAAAAAACAATTTCATGTGACAAATGTCCAACAAGCTTGTGCTTCTAACGGACTTATGTGTATGTCTGTGTAATTTGTAATTTATTATATATTGCCACGGAATAATCACACACACACACAGTAACAACATAAACAATAAACAGTGGCAATGTTCGTTGAGCCGCGGCTCTTGAACGAACATGTATAATATCACATTGTTATACGACTCACATGATATTTGCAATAATATATACGCAAAGACCAATCACAATATTATAAAAATATTCGACAAAACGTACAGTACATCGACAGTACACAAACAGTACAGCAGTTGGGTTAATATTACAATTGTGAACTCAGAATCCATCGCAATATTTTTTTAGTTTACTCTTAAAACAAGTTTTTGTTTTTGAACGGTTTTCAAGTGTTTCATTTTCATCGGCAAACTGTTCCATGTTCTAGGGCCATTACATAATATGCAGTGCTTAAATAACGTTGTTCGGAATTTTGGTGATTGTACATCATACTGTGTTTGTGTGTGTGTGTTGTGTTTGTGTGTGTGTGTGTGTGTGTGTGTGTGTTAAATCGTATTATACTCTAGAGAACATTGTCTATATTAGTGATGATTATAAGGTGTAAATTATCTCTCTTCTTTCTTTACCTTTCACATTATGTGTGTGTGTGTGGCTATGTGTGTGTGTGTGTGTGTGTGTGCGTGTGCAGCGCCCTAGAGACCCTCTAGGTGTAGGGCGCTATATAAATATCTACCTAATGTAATGTAATGTGTGTGTGTGTGTGGGGCAGTTTCTTACGCCAGCCGGATTCCGTAGTATGATGGCACTGGTCGGAACGAACGGACAGGGCGTGGGAACCAGTGCGTTGTCTGTGTGGGTACGTAACATCACCGAACGCTTCATTACACCATCATCTCCATCATCTACATCATCATCTACACCTTCAACATCTACATCGTCGCAGGAACAGAGAAAACAGCTGGATTCTTTCATTGATCAGCTGTATGAGGACCTCGATAAAGGTACGCGTGACGTCTGTCTTCAACAGTCCGTGTGTATGTTTGTGTGTTACTTGTGTGTGTGTGTGTGTGTGTGTATGTTTGTGTGTTACTTATGTGTGTGTGTGTTTGAGACATTCTGGTGCAAACCGTCTTATAAATATCTTAATATAATGTGTCTGTCTCTGTGTGTGTGCTTATTTGTGTGTGTGTGTTTTTTTTGTGTGCTTGTTTGTGTGTGTGTGCTTATATACGCGTGTGTGTATGTGTGTGTGATTATGTACGTGTGTGTGTGTGTGCTTATGTACGCGTGTGTGTATGTGTATGTATGTGTGTGTGATTACGTACGTGTGTGTGTGTGTGTAATTACGTACGTGTGTGTGTGTGTGTGTGTATCTCTGTGTGCATGCGTGTGTGTGTATATTTCCATCACAGAATCGGGCAGTTTTCTAAACAACGAAGGTTCGGCGCTATATCCGTTGCAATCATCTTGCAATCACAGTTGCACGCCCAACGCCAGCCCCTCGTTTCCCTACAACAACCATGTGCTGGTAATGAACGCCAGCCAGCCTATCGCCGCCGGCCAACAGGTGTTTGTGTGTTACCTGGACGAGTGCGCACAACAGCGCAGTCGACACAGTCGCGCCAAACTGCTCAGGTGTGTGTGTCAGTGTGTGTGTGTCAGTGTGTGCTTGTGTGTGTGTCTGTGTGTATGTGTATGTGTGTCAGTGTGAGTTTGTGTGTGTGTGTTTGTGTGTCAGTGTGTGTGAGCGCCCTAGAGACCCTCTAGGTGTAGGGCGCTATATAAATATCTACCTAATGTAATGTAATGTGTGTGTGTCAGTGTGTCAGTGTATGTGTGTGTGTGTGTGTGTTTGTGTGTGTGTGTGTGTCAGTGTGTGTATGTGTGTGTGTTTGTATGTGTGTGTGTCAGTGTGTGTGTTTGTATGTGTGTGTGTGTGTGTGTGTGTGTGTCTCTGTGTGTGTGTGTGTGTGTGTGTGTTTGTATGTGTGTCAGTGTGTGTGTGTGTGTGTGTATGTATGTGTGTCAGTGTGTCTACATTCTCCCTGCTGGCTCTCATGTCTCTCCCTATCTACAAAAATTAGGACTTCTCCCTATTAAGGCACTTATTGACTACCGCATCTGCTTAATTATTAATTCCACTCTTATTCTCCGTAAGCCCTCGTATTTATTTGATCTTCTGTCTTTTAAAAATCTACTCGTACACTTAGGTCATCTGATGATTCTCGTCTCTTACTGGAACCTGCTTTTCCTTCTAGACATTCTCACTATAATCTTTGTCTCTCTATCTTAGGACCCCGTATTTACAATAAGCTCTCCCCAACACTACGTTCTATCACTTCTATCCCTGTTTTCAAAAAACACTCTAAGAAGTTTTTCATGATGAAATCGTATAATACTCTAGAGAACATTGTCTATATTAGTGATGACTATATGGTGTAAATTATCTCTCTGTTCTCTCCCTCTCTCTCCATCTTTTACCTCGTGAATGTATGCGTTTATGTGTGTGTGTGTGTGTGTGTAAATGCCGCACCAGAATATCGGCCTGGGTAATGACGCCATGCAGCCGGGCGATGGGAATACTGGTAGATTATGGGAAAGTGGGAATCTTGGTAGACGATGGGCATTGTTTGTGAAATGATGGGAAAGTGGGCATTTCGGTAGGTGATGGGAAAGTAGGACTTTATGGTAAATGACGGGGTTGGGAATGTTGATAGATTATGGGAAAGTGGGAATATTGGTAAATGACGGAAGGTGGGAATTATGTTAGATGATGGGAAATTGTGAATTTTTCGTAAATGGCGGGATGTGGGAATTATGGTATATTATGGGAATCTTGGTAGACGATGGGCGGGTGGGAATTGTTTGTGAAATTATGCGAAAGTGGGAATCTTGGTAGATGATGGGAAAATGGGACTTTATGGTAAATGACGGGAGAGTGGGAATTGTGCTAAACGGAGATGTGAATAGGGAAAATGGGAAAGGTGCTCACTAACTCTCTCTCCCTCTCTCTCACACTCACACACACTCTTTCATACATTTATACCGAAACTATGATTGATTCACATAGTCTGTGTGTATGTATGTTTGTACGTATGTTTATATATGTGTTTGTATGTATGTTTATACATGTATTTGTATGTATGTTTATACATGTATTTGTATGAATGTTTATATATGTGTTTGTATATGTATTTGTATGTATGTTTCTGTGTGTGTGTGTGTGTATTCAGAGAGCATTATTTGTTTCATTGTCGATGCGAGCGATGTGTGAGAGAAATGGCCGAACAAGAGGATGAGAGCAGCGAGGAAGAGATGGAAGATGAAGATGATGAAGATGAAGAAGAAGAAGAGGATGACATGGGCTCGGAACAGGACGACAACATCAGCATGTCATGACTCTCATGTCTATTGTTTGAGATCGCTGGGAAGAAAAGGAAATGTTGAAGATTTAAAACCTGACAATGATACCGCCATAGACTCTGCGATTCTCTGATTAAACATTAACAGATATTTTATTATTCTCTGATAACATCAGTGGACAACATATTCCACATGTATAATAGCAATTACTTAATAACAAAAAAACACACAATCGGAAACGTCAAATATATCAAATAAAATTATCAGAGATTATAGCTCTCTGATAACATCAACAGAGACATTCAGCGTCTCTGGTTGCAGAGAGATAAGAGAGTTGCTATTTTCGACCAGGTCGCACAGAGATACACGTCCTCTCTCACGCACAAACTCTGCTACGGCCCTCAACTCTATCGGCTCGATGTAGATGAATTTGCCGCGGTCGTCAATAACACCTACACTCAACACACACACACACACACACACACACCATTAAGCCCATGTAGCTATTTCCGCCCTGAAATACTAGGTTTTTAGTGGTATCGTCCTAAAAAACCCACCCCAAAATTTACAGTTTTCTGCGGTAGTATTTATCGAATGTTATATTTGTTCTACATATACAGTATGCTGGAAAAATATGTCCTTTTCTATAATTTACGTGTTGATTTACATTGTTTCCATCAAACTATTGCACATATTTGTACTTTAACAACATTGATGTAATTGATACTATAATGAAGCTTGTTCTTTTGGAATAAATAAATGTTTGACAGACTGAATTTTTTACCCTGTGAAATGGCGCTTGTCCGTTAAGCCGCCATGGAAAATATGGAGTGTAATTTTGGATTGAAACATATGCTTAATTGGCTGGGAATCTAAGGTATATACGTGTCTGTCTGTGGCTCGGGCTTGGTGCATTATGCTTGCTATTGTCCAAGCCTGAGTCTATCTTGGTGGTCGCTACGGTCGAAAGTGGCGTTGCATTACGTTGTCTGAGCGACCGTGAAGTCATACAAAGCATGCTGCATTCACGAATTCTGACCACAAATGCGAGTAGTAGTAGCATTACTGACTGTTACTCACAGATTACTTCATGACTCGTCAACAGTCGAAAGGTGGACTGCGTGGTGCAGTTGTTAGCACACCCGCCTCACAAGCGGGAGGTCCGTGGTTCGAATCCCGGCGGAGGATAGTTTATTTGGGTGAATTCTATAATCCCACAGTCCCTGTCCACCCAGCAGTAAATGATGGGAGCAGATATCAGTCATGTGTTGTGCCATGCATTCTGGGGAGGTGGCCCTCTCTAATACGTCTTCCGTCCTTGTGGCGTCATAGCGTGGAGAGGGTCGGTTCTGCGGTGGCAGCGAGCTGCCCGGGACACACCTGTGTGTGTTCATAAGCTTCGACTTCTTCCCGTGTAGCAGCTGTCACTTGAGACCTTTAACCTTCAAATGCAGGATTATATGGCCAAGAAAACAGTACAGAATTGAGTATAGATTGAGTCAGTACCCGTGAGTCTTTCCTGCTGGATGAGACTTTGCAGACGATCAATGGTATCCTGGGTCTTGAGCGAGAATTGCGATGCCAGATCCTCCAGAAGAACCACCTTCACTCGCTGGAAAACCACACACAAACACCGCTGACGCTAAATGTGTAAGGATTCAAGAACATTAAATTGAGAACATTTGATTTAACGAATTTCTCCCAGTACCTCGCCTCCTGCAAAGGCAGCACATTACGCATTAGAACGCTAAACCTAACCTAACCTAAAATCTATGAAAAATATAGAAACGTTTTTGTGCGTTTTTTTTATAAATTTGCGTTTTTTTTATAAATTTGCGTTTTTAATGTTCTTGAAACCTTGAAATGTTTTTAATGTTTTTAACGCCTCAAAACCATGTGAAAAAATGCACAAATGGCTGGCATTTGGAATAACAGCTGTGCCGATTATGGTGATATGCAAACACACACAGAGAGAGAGAGAGAAAAAAACATTGCCCATCACGGGAATCGAACCCAGCACCGTGCGGGTTGTGAGTGCGACGTAATCTTGGCAATCGCAAACATCAACAGTGTGTAAGAGCGATTTTATGTGTTTGTTTTTTTCGAACGACGATTTACGTCCATTTAGCTTCTTTTTTCTTATATTATTATTTTCGTTTATTAGTATTAATTACAGTGACAAATCCAGTAGCATGGGGGAAGAGTGCAAGTGCACTATTACCACCCTGTGTGCGGTGACCCCATGTGTGTACAGGGAAACTAACCAAAAAATATATATACAGAGTTTGACAAAAATATAAGTTTAGCCGAGAAGATGAAAAATCGCTTGGTAAAACTCCTATCCAACCTTGACATGACTGATAAACTCCTCCAGTAGATTATCGGAATCCTGAGCGGCTCGCTCATCAAACCCCTCCTCATCGACGGCGAATTCGGCGCGCAATCTCACATACTCCTCATGTTCGCGCTGCTCCCGCGCCACTCTCTCTGTCCGCTCTTTCTCGAGCCGTTCGGCCTCCCGTTGCTCTGCCTGAGCCTGACGCTCACGAGCGTCGGCGTCGGCTCGCTCCTGTCGCTCTTTCTTCTCCTCGCGCTCTCTCAACTCGTTCTGACATGCACACATACATGCACACAAACGCACACACACATACATATACATACACCAGTACACACACACACAAATATACACACATAAATACATACACACACACACATACCACCAAACATACCAACAAACATACACCAGCAAACACACATACACATTAAAAAAATTGTCAAAATTTTGTAATATATATTTGAACGATAAATGCTACCATGTTTGTGTATGTGTATCTATGTTTATATATGTATGTTTGTATAATGTATGTATATATTGCAATGAAAAGCGCGTGCCCAGCGATTGCAATGAAGCATTGATTGACATACACCAGCACACACACATACACACATCGATGTTGGAGAAAAAACCGCTAAACAAAACGACAAATAACAATTGCGCGCGCGTGTGTATGTGTGTGTTTGTGTGCTGGTGTAAGTGTGTGTGTGTGTGTGTAATTATATGCAATATATTTCTCATTGAGGTATGTGTGTGTGTTGTAATTGACTAGGCATAAAATAGTTGAGGGTCTCATGTAATTGACCAACTGAGTCAACTTTGAACACTAATGCATGATGACTGTCATCCACCCTTGAGAGCCTCGACACAAATCTACGTTCTGTCGTTCAATTAGAATGTGCTGTTCTATTTTTCCACAAGCTACTCAGAAAATACGGTAAATTTGATTGACGAAATAATCAGATAGCGTATGCAATATTTATTTAACAAAACTCGCCAATACACAGCGAGATTACTGCTAATTAATCACAAAATAATCCCTAATAAAAAGTGTCTATTTATTTACGATTGTTAATAAGCTAAGTTAGTAAGCTAGTAAGCTAAGCTAAGTTAATAAGTTAGTAAGCTGGTGAGACGAATTGAGACATGTACATACAAGAGAAACAACACAGAAAATACTGTAGAATTTAACAAAACATGAATTACAAATGGCCTACTTCCAAAAGATATATATTTATATATAGATATATTGATATTCGTGACAAAAGTGACGCACTTCGCGTTGAGTTCGCCTATCAGCCTTGGCCTGCAGTTTGGCCAACTTTTTGGCGCCCATTTTACAATCGACCGACGCGCCAGCCACGCCATGATTGTCATCATTATCATCATCATCATTATCATCATCCGCCTCGCCATCATCTGATACATACACATATATTACACATCTGTCAATGATACGCAAGAACGCCAAATTTATGCGACGTATATGCTGGAATATGTGTTTTAATATCTCGCTATCACATTATGCAGTGTTATCTGAGGGATTTTTTTATTGTTATTTATTTATTATTTACTTGACGAATTATCTCTCGCTCTCTCTCTCTAAAATTATTTATTTTTCAAATTCTTTTTTTTGTCTGTACATCTTTTTTTGGTTAGCTTCCCTGTACACATGGGGTCACCGTACAGGGTGGTAATAGTGCACTTGCACTCTTAGTGTTGGTTAATTAGCGTTAGCCCCAGAGAAAAAAACATATTTTACAGCCACAGGAAGATATTAATCGTCTACATCGGGGGTTCTCAACCTTATTGAAGCTACTGAACATCACAGGTTCCATTCATGTAACCATCTAGCTCTGTTTCGTGTTTGAAGTATTATATGAGAAAAATATCAAATCGCGTACGATCAAGACAGTCACACAAGTAGGCTACTACTGAGTGGACCGAGTTGCTTGCAGCACAGATATCAAGGTCAAGTGATGTGGCGTGATTAACTGCAGCCAATGATGACCAAGCAGAGCTTGACGTCATGAATCATACACGAGTGGGTGAACCAAACATCTAAACCTCTCACTAACTGACTCACCGAACCCCTGGGGTTCACTGAAGCCCAGAACTGCTGCTGCTGGTTAGACTGCGTGGTGCAGTTGTTTGCCAAAAAAAACATCGACCAAAAATACACTACATTTGTGGACTGCGTGGTGCAGTTGTTAGCACACCCGCCTCACAAGCGGAAGGTCCGTGGTTCAAAACCAGGCGAAGGAGAATTTCTTTAGGCGAATTCTATAATCCAACAGTCCTTGTGTCCACCCAGCAGTAAATGATGGTACCAGATATCAGTCATGAGTTGTGCCATGCATTCTGGGGAGGTGGTCCTCTCTAATACGTCTTCCGTCCTTGTGGCGTCATAGCGTGGAGAGGGTTGGTTCTGCGGTGACAGCGAGCTGCACGGGGCACACCTGTGTGTTCATAAGCTTCGACTTCTTCCCGTGTAGCAGCTATTACTTGAGGCCTTTAACCTTTAATCTTCAACAGCACGCGCACTCACCGACAATCATACGAGGACGGGCGCGATTTCTGTCCACCACCGCCCTGCGTTGTCGCAGATGACCGACGCCGCCGCCGGTGGGAGCGGCCACCACGGAGGCGCCACCATCACAATCACCAGACGAGGCAGCTGCAGAGACCAACAGCAAAAGACCGAAGGCAAGCGAAGTGTGAGTGTGTTGCAGAAGTGGTAAGTCATGGTATTTCAGTGATATTACAAACAACAACAACAACAACCACAACAATTATTTATTTGGTATAGCGCATGTCAAAAACACACGCGCGTAAAACAGCAAGATAAGCCAAAATATTCAAAGATAAACACAAAACACAAACAATCACAAGAGTAACTGACAAAAGGGAAGAAGACTTAATTAAAACATAACAAATAGCAAGTAGATGAAAAGGTAAGAGCAGGCGTAAGAAATCAGATTGAAGCATACGAAGTAAGCAAACAAGACCGAGTGGCGCCTTTCTCTTGCGGCAAAAGTTTTCCAATATTTACACTCCACTTTTCCCGCCTGATAAATTGTCACATTATTGTGGATCGCATCTAATTGTTTCCACCCTGTCAAAAACGGAAGAACACTCATGAAGAGAACGTCCTTACCTGACAAGTTTAGCAGGCAATTAACATAACATTTAACAATTAATTGTTAATTCTCAAATATATAATTTATAGTAGTCTGTCATACCCACAAAAATCATTGTCATGCCTCCAAGTTGATAAGCACTGTATTGGAAAGTATATGTTCGGTGTGCGCCAATTCAGTGTCACCGCTTGTGTCTAATTAGTAATTAAAATGCCGACAATACATAGATGATCCAAAAAAGCGTGAATATGCATTAATTACTATCTAGACGTTGGTTGACATCGGCACCAAAATCTTCAACCATCTGTCTAACGTTACCTAATAAATAAATTAGTTGGCTACGTAAAGAGTGAGAATTCAACTAAATGCTTCCACAAAACATTCAATTGAATGGCATAAAATCAGAAAAACATTTCCATGTTTGTTTACAGACAAATATCGTATCGAGACACGAACTATGCTAAAACAAATAATTGTACACACGCACCACTAGACCGTTGGCGAATAAGAAGAAGAAGTAATAGCACAACCAATAAAAATGGTATTAACATCATAAAAATGACAGTAGGATCCATGATTGCAGTAAACCAACGGGCTTTCTAAATATACACAAACAATAACATACGTTCACATATCATTCACAAATCAAACAATAAATTCGCATATGAGTCAAACTTGACGTGCAGGATAAGCTAAGTAATTTATTTGTCGGATTTACTTGATCAAGAATATAATAAAACAGTTTTACAAGGGAATACACAAAACGTGCAATTTTACACATTAATTTTAAAATAATGATGGTAGACGATAGATTAGCGAAGCTCTTTGGGGAAAAAGTTTGTTTAAAATCATACAAATTCGATTAGGACATAGATGTAATTAAGACTCGAATTTTGCTTTTTATAACTGTACACTGCTCTAGTTCAGAACGCCGGGCAGCAGAAAACTGTTGGGCGCCTGTGCCAATTCTCACCAATCGTTTTCGTCTCTTTTTCCAGCTTGCGCACTCCAAGAGAGCCATGATTAATTACACCTAGCCTACACCACCATACGCCATGTGATTTGTCAGCGCTCTACACGACAGCACACCTTTACCTGATTATTTGCGTGTGTGTGTGTGTGTGTGTGTGTGTGTGTGTGCGTGTGTGTGTGCGAAAGCGACAAACAGCTGACTAATGAGGCGTGCAGCTTCCAGTGGTCTTTTGTTGACAATGAAAGCGCAACGCCAACTGACGCAGAAATGATACCCGAGCAGAAATCAAGGTCTTATTTCTGCTTGCACCAGCTGAACACGGCATAAATTCATAAGCGTAGCTAGATAGGGGGTCAGTTATCTCATGAACCCCTCCACTAAGCAAGTAAAGCCCATATATAGTCAAATAAATTGGCGTAAATCCTGGGGGTATAGGGCAATATATACCCCCGACAAATTGACTGGGGGGTAGGAATTTACAATTATACCCCCGGCGAATTCTGCTGAGTTCAGTTCATTTATTGTGTATATTATCATCAAAATTAGCATAGCAAAATAGAAACAATACACGAAAAATGTTAAATATTATCAACATGTGAAAAATTGTATTTTACGCAATATACTTTTCCTTGAGGTATGTGTGTGTTGTAATTGACTAGGCATAAAATGGTTGAGGGTCTCATGCAATTCACCAACTGAGTCAACTTTGAACACTAATGCATGATGACTGTCATGCCCCCCCCCCCCCAAGAGCCTCGACACAAATCTACGCCCCTGCCAATAATTCGCTATTACACTACCTTTGTAAGCGCAATGAATACTTTTGAATGCGCCCATGGTCATCCCCCTCACCCCTCCCTACTGGGATACCCCCTGGCTAGCTTTTATGATATAAGCCAATTTTCAGGCATTGAGTGCGAGCTATTAAGAGAGCATTGGAGCCTTGTTGCTCTCATACTCTGTCACACGCACACACACTCTCTCTCGATCTACACAGATCATTTCTCTCACCTGCCCAATTAAGATATGGCTGAATGAACACCTTACTATGTCGCCTCCTGAATGGACATGCACATGTGTGTGTGTGTGTGTGTGTGTGCCTGTGTGTATGTGTGTGTGTGTGTGTGTGTGTGTGTGTGTGTGTGTGTGTGTGTGTGTCTGTGTGTCAGTTATACCGCCGTTGACTAAATGTAGATAATTCTGCAGGGAGCTATTGAAATAATTTGACAGTCATTATATTTCACCCCACGATGGTGTCGTTTGTCAGTGGTGTCGTGTCAGTGATGTCGTGTCAGTGATTTCGTGTCAGTGGTGTCGTGTCAGTGATGTCGTGTGTCAGTGGTGTCGTGTCAGTGGTGTCGTGTCAGTGGTGTCGTGTCAGTGATGTCGTGTCAGTGATGTCGTGTAAGTGATGTCATGTGAGTGATGTCGTGTCAGTGGTGTCGTGTCAGTTTTGTGTAGCACGGTAGCCATGCCAGCTATAGATGTGACAATTTTGAGCTTCACTGATTGAATTGTTACCTGAATGGACGCCATTTTTGCCGCATCAGCACACACACACACACACACGCGCATACACACACACGCGCATACATACAAGAGCCAGGTGACAATCGTATTAGCGTCTGACAAAGCGCGCTGATTTCTGCTTGAATCATATTTTCTGCTCATTTCTGCTTCGATTCTGCTCATTTCTGCTTCCAGGGCGCCGTTTCTGCTTGCTTTCTGCGCCGCATCTATTTTCTGCTCTGCAGATATTTCTGCTGCGAGTCGACTGACTGGTTTTCAGCATACTTTTCTGCTCATAAGTGCCTTTTTCATAGGCGATGCCAAGATATTTTCCACGGGGGATATATATTATAAAAGTTGTTCACTTTATAAGTCGTTTCGTAACTAAGCCAAATTATTGTTTTTTGGTTATTGCTAGAATCAATTTCCTACTTACAAGATATTCCATTTATATGATCAAATTATAGCATTATTATTAATTTATTTAAATTATCACGTGAAAAACTATTTTACCAGTGAAATATTTCTTCACAAATAAAATTACACTGACAGAAGAAATGCAGCTCCATTATTTATGATTGCTTCTAATTAGCTGAACTTCTATAAGCAAACGTTTCCTTATGCAGCAGAGGCATAACCAGGAGCAAGCTAGCATTTGAGCAAAAACATTAGCTCAAACTCACACGCACACACACATATATCAACATTATATTCAGTTATCTTAACATGCCTATTCATACCAGTTAAGCTCCATCTAACACTCCCCCGAGACGAATGCCTGACTGCGCTTCTGTGCTGGCTTGGACAATACAGTTCTGGCAGGATGTGATTATTGACCCATTGGCCAATCATTCATATATGTCTAAGACCAACTCTGCCTGCACGATCATTAGTGCATGTGTGTGTGCGTGTCAGTGTGTCAGTGTGTGTGTGTGTGTGTGTGTCAGTGTTTGTGTGTCAGTGTGTGTGTCAGTGTGTGTCAGCGTGTGTGTGTCAGTGTGTGTGTGTGTGTCAGTGTGTGTCAGTGTGTGTGTCAGTGTGTGTCAGCGTGTATGTGTCAGTATGTGTGTGTGTGTGTGTGTGTGTGTGTGTGTGTGTGTGTGTGTGTGTGTGTGGGTGGGTGTGTGTCAGCGTGTGTGTGTGTGTGTGTGTGTGTGTAAGCTGTAATGAAAATGTCATCAACACACACACACATATTCTCATATCTTTCAGTATGTTGGAGTAGCCCACTTGATATCTCAGTTATTATTTCTCCATCTCTCTTTCTCTCTTTCTGTCTCGTTCTCTGTAATTCTCTGCAACTCTGTATTTATATCTTGCACAATTCACTGTACAGTCATTGTTCTCCCAGGTGATGATTTTCGGTTGCGACTTTCACTCAGAGAGATCGCTAAATTTATCGCTAGAAATTTTTTTTCACAAACATTATTTAATTTTGCATAAATACATCACGCACAGTGTATAATTTTATTATTCAAGAACTTGATTTAATTTTGTATTATTTTATCTTCTTGACTGGTATTTTTTCAATGTCTTGAAAATTATATTTCTCTGCTGGTGTTTTTGTTGAGTATTAAGTAGATGATTATAATCATATTAAACCATAAATATACCATTTCACCCAATATCAATGATACATGCCAATTGGAAGATTTAACAAGTATATAGTGAATTTAATGTTTCAAAATTCCTACAAGAACAATAAATTTGTCAAACATTATAACGCTATGCTCACTAGCGAAATCATGCATACCGCTTCACCCTGCCATTGCGTATGTCTGTGTGTGTGTGTGTGTATGTGTGTGTGTGTGTGTGTGTGTGTGTGTGTGTGTGTGTGTGTGTGTGTGTGTGTGTGTGTGTGTATGTGTGTGTTTGTGAAGTTGGCAGTGATTGATATCTGTATAATGGACATATGAACGCCTGACACTCACTATTATAAGTGTGTAAGTGACTGTCTGTGTGTGTGTGTGTGTGTGTGTGTGTGTGTGTGTGTGTGTGTGTGTGTGTGTGTGTGTGTGTGTGTGTGTGTGCGTCGGATTAGTGTTCAGTGGCAAACAGTGGCGCATTTGCGACAAACAAGCCGTAATGGCAGCCACTGACACGACACCACTGACACGACATCACTGACACGACATCACTGACACGACATCACTGACACGACACCACTGGCACGACACCACTGACACGACACCACTGACACGACATCACTGACACTACATCACTGATACGACACCACTGACACGACACCACTGACATGATATCACTGACACGACACCACTGACACGACACCATTGACACGACACCACTGACACGACACCACTGACACGACACCACTGACACGACATCACTGACACGACACCACTGACACGACACCACTGACACGACACCACTGACACGACATCACTGACACGACACCACTGACACGACATCACTGGCACGACATCACTGACACGACACCACTGACACGACACCACTGACACGACATCACTGACACTACATCACTGACACGACACCACTAACACGACATCACTGATACGACACCACTGACACGACACCACTGACATGATATCACTGACACGACACCACTGACACGACACCATTGACACGACACCACTGACACGACACCACTGACACGACATCACTGACACTACATCACTGACACGACACCACTAACACGACATCACTGATACGACACCACTGACACGACACCACTGACATGATATCACTGACACGACACCACTGACACGACACCATTGACACGACACCACTGACACGACACCACTGACACGACATCACTGACACTACATCACTGACACGACACCACTAACACGACATCACTGATACGACACCACTGACACGACACCACTGACATGATATCACTGACACGACACCACTGACACGACACCATTGACACGACACCACTGACACGACACCACTGACACGACACCACTGACACGACATCACTGACACGACACCACTGACACGACATCACTGACACGACACCACTGACACGACACCACTGACACGACATCACTGACACTACATCACTGACACGACACCACTAACACGACATCACTGATACGACACCACTGACACGACACCACTGACATGATATCACTGACACGACACCACTGACACGACACCATTGACACGACACCACTGACACGACACCACTGACACGACACCACTGACACGACATCACTGACACGACACCACTGACACGACATCACTGACACGACACCACTGACACGACACCACTGACACGACATCACTGACACGACACCACTGACACGACACCATTGACACGACACCACTGACACGACACCACCGACACGACATCACTGACACGACATCACTGACACACGACACCACTGACACGACACCACTGACATGACATCACTGACACGACACCACTGACACGACATCACTGACACGACACCACTGACACGACACCACTGACACGACACCACTGACACGACACCACTGACACGACACCACTGACACGACACCACCGACACGACATCACTGACACGACATCACTGACACACGACACCACTGACACGACACCACTGACATGACATCACTGACACGACACCACTGACACGACATCACTGACACGACGTCACTGATACGATACCACTGACACGACACCACTGACATGACATCACTGACACGACACCACTGACACGACACCACCGACATGACACCACTGACACGACATCGCTGACACGACATCACTGACACGACACCACTGACACGACATCACTGACACGACACCACTGACACGACATCACTGATGCGACATCACTGACACGACATAACTGACACACGACACCACTGACACGACACCACTGACACGACACCACTGACACGTGATTCAGCTTGTTTGTCAGGTAGGACCACCCACACACCTGCGTGTCAATTATGTCACGGTTATTTGCTTTGTACTGCCGCCACTGACACCCCACCACTGACACGACACCACTGACACGACACCACTGACACGACACCACTGACACGACACCACTGACACGACATCACTGACACGACACCACTGACACGACACCGCTGACATGACACCACTGACACCCCACCACTGACACGACACCACTGACACGACACCACTGACACGACACCAAGACTAACGATAATGTGATACGGTTAGGATTTGAGCTAGAAATTTCCAATTTGACGCACTTGACCTATGGAATGATTATGGATTATTCCACACAAATTATATGAAATACAATAGCCAAAATAAAATTGAACATTCATTTGAAAATTATAAGAATATATAAAGGTTTTCTAGAATCACTAACACCATGAAGAACTTGCATATTATATTTATTGAACAATTTATTAGGTTACTAAAAGTTACTTTTTCATCGTTAGGTTATTTTTGGTCATTTCTGAGAGATAAAATACACAAATACGGTATGAATCAGGATAAATGATGAAAAGATATTAGATATTAGTTGAGAATGTCAAAATGGTAAAAAAACATGGCTTTCAAAATTGAGCATTAAACAGACATATACATCATCAACGATGTGTGTGAAAAATTGGCTACATCAAAAACACCTAAAGAAGCTATTTGGAAAAAAATAAACATAAGCAACATATCTCCCACTACGCACGATTTTCTGCAAAAATACCAAACTACATGAGCAGCTATCGAGAAGGGCATATCAATGCTAAACAAATTTCTTGCCACATAGGAATTTTTATCCTCAAATGTGACAAAGTTTATGATAAAGTATTTTCACTGCTCTTTACAAAAACATCCAATCAATATTAATTATTATTCCCAACCATGTCACACATTGTTGAATTGTCTGGATGTTATTTGAATATATTAAAATACACGGTTTTTGTGAAATGATGGGATTAATTCGGTTTTTACTTCTAACTTTTCTGACTTTTGCATGCTAATCTATTAAGAGTATTAGGTTGCTTTTGTTTATTTAAATGTCTCTTTTTTTGTGAGTTGACCGAAGCAATATATAGGACACTATTGCGATCTTTAATTAAATTCGCTAATTTTTTTTGGTTTTCCTTACTTTTTGATGATTATGCTTATCTTTGTGATTTTAGGCGACATTTTGGTGGTATATTGTTAAAATGACACCAGAATGGGGACCAATGTGTAGAAGATAGTATTCTGGTGTGTTTCAATCATTTCTTTCATGAAAATGATTGCCTTTCTGAGAGATCATAGGACCAATTTTTAGGTTACCTTTTTGTAGGTTACTTTTTCTCAAAGATAAAGTTAATTTTACCATTTTTTATGTTACTTTTTTGACAGCCCTAATTATATCGTTTTCCCAACTATATTTCAATCATTATCAATCATTCTCAATCCTTATTAATCATTCTCAATCACTCTCAAATTTCAAATCTAAATGTGTGATTGTACAACAAAAGTCTTATTGGTGGTAATGTTGGTGCTAATGTTTGTGGTAATTATGGTGGTAATGTTGGTGGTAATATAGGTGGTAATGCTGGTGTTAGTGTTGGTTGTAATGCTGTTGGTAATGTTGGTGGTAATATGGGTGGAAATGTAGGTGGTAGTAGCTTCCCAATTTTTGCAATCATTTAAACGACCATATATCGTAGTCTTGTATATTTGGCTGTTTCGAATGAGATGGCAAAATATCTTCAGAAGCGCTGATTTACTCTTTTCTGATCAGTTCAAGTCAAATACACGTCCAAATGAAAAGTGAGTATTTATGATTCAACCATTCTGCGCTTGCTCTATGAAAAATACTCGCCTATTTTCCGTGAGCCACTCCTAAAATGGCTGTGTGTATGTGTGTGTCAGTGTGTGTGTATGTGTGTGTGTGTGTGTGTCAGTGTGTGTGTGTGTGCGTGTGTGTGTGTGTGTGTCAGTGTGTGTGTGTGTCAGTGTGTGTGTATGTGTGTGTGTGTGTGTGTCAGTGTGTGTGTATGTGTGTGTGTGTCAGTGTGTGTGTGTGTGTGTGTGTGTGTGTCAGTGTGTGTGTGTGTGTGTGTGTGTGTGTGTGTGTGTGTGTGTGTGTGTGTGTGTGTGTGTGTCAGTGTGTGTCAGTGTGTGTGTGTGAGGACCACGAAATAACACACAGCTAGAAGAGGAGAGACAGGAAGATGAAATAACACTACTTGAAATCCTCATCTCATGACACACAAACACACACACACATACACACACACACATACACATACACACACACACACACACATACACACACACACATATATTACACTTTGGCGATTGGACACGCACTAAATTCAAGCACTCTTTTATTCAAACATGAATTTACACCGCCACCACTGACATGACACCACTGACACGACATCACTGACACGACACCACTGACACGACATCACTGACACGACATCACTGATACGACACCACTGACACGACACCACTGACACGACACCACTGACACGACATCACTGACACACCACCACTGACACGACATCACTGACACGACATCACTGACACGACATCACCGACACGACACCACTGACACGACATCACTGACACGACATCACTGATACACCACCACTGACACGATACCACTGACACGACACCACTGACACGACATCACTGACACGACACCACTGACACGACATCACTGACACGACATCACTGATACTACACCACTGACACGACACCACTGACACGACACCACTGACAGGACACCACTGACACGACACCACTGATACGACACCACTGACACGACACCACTGACACAACATCACTGACACGACACCACTGACACGACATCACTGACACGACACCACTGACACGACATCACTGACACGACACCACTCACACGACACCACTCACACGACACCACTGACACGACATCACTGACACGACATCACTGACACGACATCACTGACACACGACACCACTGACACGACACCACTGACACGACACCACTGACACGACACCACTGACACGACATCACTGACACGACATCACTGACACGACATCACTGACACAACACCACTGACACGACACCACTGACACTACACCACTAACACGACACCACTGACACGACACCATTGACAGGACACCACTGACACGACATCACTGACACGACACCACTCACACGACACCACTCACACGACACCACTGACACGACATCACTGACACGACATCACTGACACGACACCATTGACTTATACAAATGATCTTGAATACCTCACTCGATTGACCACAGAAAATACTTCCCACTCTTCCGTGCGTCTGTCTGTATGTCTGTCTGTCTGTCTGTCTGTATGTGTGTGTGTATGTGTGTATGCGCGTGTGCAAAGGTGAGCAGGCAGTAGTGAAGCGGTTTGAACGGAAACGAATCCGGAAAATCACCCTTTCAAGCGGAATGACAGCCTGCATGTCCGAGCTATCCGCCTTTATTCTCTCCGCTCTTTCTCACTCTCTTACTCTTTCTCTCTTACTTCTTCTGTTCTATCCATCTCGCCCTATATGTCTGTCTGTGTGTGTGTGTGTGTGTGTGTGTGTGTGTGTGTGTGTGTGTGTGTGTGTGTGTGTGTGTGTGTTGAATAGTCACGTGACGTCCGGTTGGCACCAAGAAGTATTGCCGCTGTAAAATTGGAACACCTAGTACAATGT
>OU696590.1:5844051-5904051 GCA_916048095.2 Sacculina carcini
ATAAAGTTCCTGTGGATACTCAGCGCTTTTTAATTATTCCATTTTATAAACTTCCTGTGGAGCCGTGCTGTGCTGCTTTGAGTAGCGTTCAGAGCAGAAATTGTTCTGCTCAAATGTCAATATCATTTTGCACAATGCTGCCTCGCTTGAGGGCAGCTTCCGGCGTGCCACGTGTCTGCTCTCGCTCGTGTTGACACGTGGCACGTGCAATATGCCACGTCGCACGTGTTAGGACGGCGTGACCCTCCACGTGTCAGAGAACACGTGTCAGCCACGTGTTAACACGTGCTCTTTCAACACACGACAAATTGAATCACGTATCATACGAAGAATGGTATATGTGTGTGTGTGTGTGTGTGTGTGTGTGTGTGTGTGTGTGTGTGTGTGTGTGTGTGGGTGTGTTTGTTTGCTTGTGTGCATGCTAGTTGACAGACGCGCATACATTTGAATATGTACGTCAAAAGTGCACTAATTCAACATCAACCTCCAATAAACGCGCGTGAGTTGAGGAAAAACATCTGCCCTAGTGAGATTCGAACTCTTGTCCTTTTCAGCAGCCAGTTTGTGTTTCGTTTGGATCAGTTTTTCTCAACGTGGGCCATATGGCCCCCTTATGGACCCTGGTATTCTTTTGAGGGCCATAGGACCGAATTAAAAAAATTAGGGTCACCATGTTTTCTCACTATCCACAAAGGATTTCTAGGAGGGCCAAGGACTGTTTCTGAGGGACCACAAGGATTCGCATTGTGTTGAAGGGAGGTATGGCAAAAACAAGGTTGAGAACCACTGGCTTGGACCAATGGTGTACCGCAGTGGTTCTCAACCGGTGTGTCGCGGCATCAAGGGATGTCGTGAGATCTTTTGAGGATGCCGCCAAAATTCAGGGGAAAAAGTGCATATTTGTAATATAATACCATTTTTTGTAATAGCTGGATCAGTGTAAAGAAAATTATCATATCTATGTATAAGGTGTGGTTACACAGATGCAAAATGTCTAAATGATTTTTTTTTAATAAAAACCATGGAGATTTTGAATACGTATTTACTATACGTATTCGTATTATAAGTGTGCCGGGAGTTTAGAAAGGCTTGCCAAGGATGTCGCAAACTGCAGAAAAGGTTGGGAACCACTTGTGTACCGTAGTAATTCCGGTGAAATAATTGTTTCAAGGATTTTACAAGCCAATTCTAGTATTTATTGTGACTGTAATCAGATATGTTTTGTCAGTAAATATACCGTATTTTCTGCTTAATGATTTCAAGTCAGAAAAATTTAATGAATAATATCACACAATAAGCAAGAACGAATTATCAAATGGAAATGGAAATATTGTGCTAATTTTTCCTAGATATTTTTGTCGGTAAGAATTGTTGTTCCTTTTTTGGCAGTGGCGGCGCAATACTTGTTCTGACACGGGGCTTGAGAAGGCGACTAAGGAAAAAGACGTATTAGAGCTTGTCAAAACATGAACAAATATGTTTAATAATAATAATAATAAATAGTAATAACTACACTCAAAATGTTCTTGGTCAGAATTACTTGGGGGGGCTTATGGGGGGCTTAGCACATTTTTGGGCTTAGCAAGTTGATCTCCTCTGTGCCCCCCTCTTAGCGTCGCCACTTTCCCTAGGGGAAACTCAACAGAGATGAGAACAATAAAAAATACGAAAGAAAATGCAGCAACCAAAAAAACAAAGAAAACCAGAAAACCAAAACAGAAAACGAAAACTATAGTGTTGTCCAATAGACACACACACACACACACACACACACACACACATACACACACACACACACACACACACACACACACACACACACACACACACACACACACACACACACACACACACATACACACACACACAGTTATCGTTCATCACTATATTTGGAAGTGTGCATCGTGTAACCCAGTGTTCAGTGTATGTATTGTGTATGCGTGTATGTGTGTGTATGTCACAACTGTGAGCCTTGTTACAGACAGACAGCCTTGTACTTCAACACAACCACTCGGGTGTTCTGTGTGTGTTTATCGGGACAATCAGAGACGACACAAGAAGATTACAAAAAAGATAAATTATTTAATTCATCCAGCTAGAAGATCATTTGAAGTCACAACTCAACAATACGAACCGACAAACGCAAATATCAAATATTTTGGCATATTCCCAACGATCACCGATAATGAACATCGAGCTATTACTAAAACAAATTCACACACACATACACACACACACACACACAAACACACATACACACACACACACACACACAAGCGATACACCTAGACAGAAATTTATTTATATAAAATTTACAGATTAAAATGGGATTTTTGTGAGTTTAATTGTAAATATATGTTTATACAGATGTTTTGTAATGAATTTATTATTGTTAACAGATAAGCTATATTGAACAGAATGAATTTGGCCGGTAACTAATGAAATTAAAGGTGAAACTAGTGAGGGAATATTAATTAGATATATTTTCTGGTGCAAAGTTGATGTTTGGCAAAAAATTCACCTACAAATATCAATTCTGAAATTAATTGTTATAAATTCAACATGTCAGGCCGATCATATAATTATAAATTGTATTTATTATATTTAAAATATTGAGTATGTGATTTTGCTGTCTACTTTTTCAATGGTAAATTTTCAGCGAAAGCAATCATTTTTGTCTGATTTCATAGATTTCTTATTTAAATTTATGATGTGATAATGTGAAGGCCAGCGTGTGAGCATATTTAACATATTATCTAGACCAGTGGTTCTCAACCTTTTTTTCTCACTGATTCCCCACTTCCTAATGAGCCATCTCATCTTCATTTTCCACAGAACACAGCGCTGATAAACACAATAAATTCAGTTGTTACATTAAATGTCAAATATCAAGAGGTCATTAGAAACAAAATTAAATGAATTTGAATTGATAAAAAAACACATAGTTGTCCTGTTCTGTGCGATCGTTAGCTTCCCACTAAGCAACTCTTCCATTCCCCACCAGACAGGGGAATTTCCCACACACAGGTTGAGAACCACTACTCTAGGAGATATTTTCATATTCAACAACATAAAATGATGTTATTCATTGGTGGTGCATTCTGTAAATCCTCAAATTATTATAAACTAGAATTAACAAGATTTAAACACATTTCACGCATAAAATATAGCCAATTTCCTTAACATCTATGTGTGAGGTCAACGCGCGTGTGTGTGTATGTGTGTGTGTGTGTGTGTGTGTGTCTGTTGTGTGTGTGTGTGTGTGTGAGTGTGTGTGTGTGTGTGTGTGTGTGTGTGTGAGTGTGTGTGTATGTGTGTAAAACAGTCACGTACACACACACGCACCCTGTCTGGTTTTATTGGCGTGTTGTTCAATGCGAGTTGGCTGTTTTGTGTATAAACTTTGCCACCACACGCACACACACACACACACACACACACACACACACACACACACACACACACACACACACACACACACACACACACACGCACACACACACACACACACGCACACACACATACGCTCACAAACAATCACGGAGACGATCCATCTTTATTGCCGCTCATATTCTTGGTGGAACCGGAAGCGTGTTTGTGTGCGCGTGTGCTGAGTGTGTGTGTGTGTGTGTGTTGGGTGCAATAAGGTAAAAGGCCAGACAGCATCAGTCGGCGATGTCGAGCGCTGATTGGCTGATGGAGCGGCGTTGCTGCGCGCTGATTGGTCGAGACGCTGTTGGCTTTCTGCTCAACGCTGCCGACCAGTTCCGAGCCAATCTCATAAATGTACCATCGTGCTGCCGTGCAGTATAATAGACGCCACACGTGCATATGGTTGCTATGGAAACTGCATAATATTGTCAGTCTATTCAGTGATATATTACCAACGACACTCACAAAGACACAGACTGTAAATTGTGCTCGCATAACATGCAATATAATATGCCTTCGCTTCTGCATGTAAGTATGTGTAAGTATGCGTGTGTGTGTGTGTGTGTGTGTGTGTGTGTGTGTGTGTGTGTGTATGTGTAAACCCAAAATCATTACATACCACAAATTTCACTGTAATTTTTGCATGAAAAAAATCAAATATTTTTTTGGTATAATTGATTTTATTACCGCTACATCAAGGATGATCAAAAAATATATATTTTTCTAAAAATCAAGACAAACATAAAAACATTGTTAGATAAATTTATCAAAATTTTGCAAATTTCATCATCATTTGGATTCTAATTAAATTGTTGAATTTTAGGATTTTATTTTACAAAAATAGTCTTGTTTTATGTGCGGAATTAAATACGAATTATTCACCGAGGTCATTATGTTTATTGGCGACACCAATGTACAACACAATTACAATAACACAAGCATTCGAATTTGATTCTTCACAATAAAACACGTCCACTCACACACACACACACACACACACACACACACGCACATCCAACTAAGCTTACACTCAAAATCACTACAGACACATCAAAATGCTTGTCACCCTGGTTGTACACACACGCACACACACATACATAATGACATACATACACACATACGTACATACATGCACAAATATATACACAAGCACACAAGCAGACAGACAGACAAACAAACAAATTCGTGTCAATTATGTATATGAAGCATAATTTGGCTGTGTGTCTTGAACACACACACACACATACACACACACATACATACAAACAAACATACACATACATACACACACACAAACAAACATACATACCCATACATACACAATGCTCCATATTATTGACTAGTTATCAGGAGGTGGTGTGTGCACTTGAGCGCGAGCGACCTTTTAGTCGAAATTCTAAAATTGACCTCGCCGTCAAATTCAGACCAGAAGCGGCGCCAGGTTTTTCCTTGCTGGGGGGCTAGGGAAAACAATACGAGGGCTTGACGAAGCAGGGAAGGAACTACACTCGAAATGTTCATGATAGGGAATCTGTTTTCTTGGGGGGAGGGGGCTGATTTCAGCCCCATCCAAGTCCTCCTCCTGCTTGGCATCGCCCATGATTCAGACTCGGTCGTTTCGGCTTTCGGCTGGCTGGAATTTCAGTCGTTTTTCGTTGGACGTCGTGGCCAGCTGTTCTTCTTCGCCGTCGTCCGAAGCAGAATCCAGTGGGGTTTCGGCGCGGTCCAGCGAGGCGTCGTGTTTCCGCTTAGCAGAGGCCATCTCCGCCGCATGTCGTTTCCGCCACTTTGTCCGCCGGTTTTGAAACCATACCTGCATACACACACACATACACACACATACATATGAATACACACCCTATTGAATTACCTGTGACATTTTTTTTCTTTGAAATACTTCGACAATAATATATTTTTACACTATATATATAAATTAAGCATAACAAGGTTTTTCACTTCTGTTCTTTTTCGAACACACAAATATATGCTTATACAGCGTAGGTTGATTTATAGTTAGGCCTTTTTTGAATCGTGAAAACAACGGATCATAGATCAGAGGCGGATTCAGGGAGGATTCAGTGGGAAGCTGAAGGTCGGACAGAACAGGACAACTATGTGTATGTTTTTATCAATTGAAATTCGTTTATTTTTGTTTCCCAATGACCTCTAATGACATTTACTTTGATGTAACAACTGAATTTATTGAATTTATCAGCGTTGTGTTGTGTGGAAAATGAAGATGAGATGGCTCGTATTAAGTTTAAGTATAAGTTTTACTCTTATAGTACTCATTAATTATTTTATTACCATCTACACTCCATTTTATATCCTAACTCATACATTCACACAATGCACAACACACAATATACAATTCATAAAATAATCAATGAGTACTAAGGGTATAATTATATATATAACACCGCATGAGATATTTATATTGTTACAATAAGTGAGAAAAAAGGTTTAGAACCAAGATGTGTGATATCCATATGAAACAAGTGTAAAGATCTATATGGATATCACATATCTATATATACACCTTTTTAAGTCCCGCTATTATAACTCCTGCATCCGCCACTGATGCACACAAAGTTATTCTAATATGCCCTCCGGGGTATATCCTTCCTACTGAAAATATTTCACCCACGTTGTCTACGGGAGACGACGTTATTGTGTCTGTAAAAACCCCCGAGAGAAATATTTTCCTAGGGAATTTGCCCAATAATGGTCTTAATCAATACGTATGGCTATAAACACGCCCTGAAATGTCTATATATATGTGTGTGTGTTTGTGTTTGTGTATGTGTATGTGTGTGTGTGTGTGTGTGTGTGTGTGTGTGTGTGTGTGTGTGTGTGTGTGTGTGTGGGTGTGGATGCAATAGCAAAGCTACACACACACAAAAACACAAACACATACACACAGCTAGAAAGATTGAGAGCGAGAGAGAGAGAGAGATGGAGAGAGATGAAAAGAGGGCGAGGGGCGCGTGGCAGAGCGAAGGAGCACATGGCCAATTAGTCGACAGGCAGTCCCACGGGTCAGCAGGCGCTCGTGAGGCGGCCATTTTGTTTTTATTGCACATTCTAATGACAACCACGCTGAATGAAAGACATATGTGTGTGTGTGTGTGTGTGTCTATATGTGTGTGAATAAATATGTGCGTGCATGTGTGTGTGTGTGTGTGTGAATGATGTAAGTAAGGAGACGAGCTGTAAGTGAACGAGAAAGGCAGAAATCGAACGAGAGAGAGAGAGAGAGAGCAGAAAATATCGGCGGCCATCCGCAGAGCAGAAATGTTTGCCAGAAATTTCTGCTTGAATCGCTCGTGCACTTTTCTGCTCTCGGCTCGCCATAGCTCTCTGCCTAGCTGTTTTTTACACTTCTGCTCTCGCTAGCTTTATGCCCATCTATGTATGTGCGTGTGTATGTGTGTGTGTATGTGTGCGTGTGTGTGTGTGTGTGTGTTCGACTCATCCAATTGGCTGTGGTGTTCTCTCGAGGGGCCTTTTAACGGCATCGTAAAATTACACCGACACTCAACAAGAGAGAGAGAGAGGGAGAGAAAGGAAAGAGCAGAGGAGGAAAGTGTCGGAAAAGACAGGAGAGCCAAGAGAGAAAGAAAAAGAAAGAGTTTGAGAGCAGCGACTCTTAGGTACAATGATACAAAGATGTGAGACGAAAAGTGTTGGATATATAAAGCTAGACACACTAAGCATTGTAAATAACTTTAATTATCCTATATTTTATAGCTTATATATTACATTTTTATTTTAAATAGAAAATAATAAAAACTGTATAAACTTCACCAGCTGAAAATATCGATAAATTAATTGTCCCACATTTGATAATTCAAATATAACTTTTTTTATTTTTGCACAAGATAAAAATACCAAAATAACATTATCATATCATGATTATGCCACATACATAATAACAACCATTTTTCCCCAATATAATGGTGGTTTCGTTTAGCGCTTCAGGGCATAAACCCAACTATACCTCACACTACAATACACCACTAAATTCGACACGCATATATGCATGTGAATGTGTCTGTGTGTGTGTCTGTCTGTGTGTGTGTGTGTGTATGTGTGTTTGCGTGACTGGCGCAGTATGTCAACGTGCGGATTCATTTCCAATTAGCTAGTTCCATGCACATGTGTCACGCATGTGTCACGCACGACCATACGTGTCAACTGATCGTATTATATCGCCTGTGTGTGTGTGTGCGTGTGTGTGTTTGTCTGTATGCATGTGTGTGTGTGTGTGTGCGTGTGCTTGTTTGTTCATATAGGCTAGTGGTTCTCAACCTGTGTGTGTGTGTGGGAAATTCCCCTGTCTGGTAGGGAATGGAAGAGTTGCCAAGTGGGAAGCTGAAGGTCGGACAGAACAGGACAACTATGTGTGTGTGTTTTTATCAATTAAAATTTGTTTATTTATTTTTCTAATGACATTTGACATTTGATGTAACAACTGAATTTATTGAATTTATCAGCGCTATGTTGTGTGGAAAATGAAGAGGAGATGGCTCGTATCAAGAAGTGGGGAATCATTGAGAAAAAATATCAAAAACAGACACACACACACACACACACATACACACACCCACACAGACCTCATCCAGACCATAACAAAGGCACATGGTATATTGTTTCATTGTTATGCGTTATAACATGATGTTATGCGTTGGCATACTTGGTGCTCATCCGCTCTTCCTCTATACTGCTCTCAAACTCTTTCTTATTTTTGCCACACAAGTGTATGCATATGAACAAATAACCTTATATAACATATGCAGAACAGCCCACAGTGGCTGAAACACAAGCCCCAAACAGTTGAAAACCTGCATCCGCCCCTGTACGGTAATTAAATGACGTCGTTTTAGTCTATTTGCATACAAAAGCGGCGAAAACTAATAGAAAATTATATATTAAATTAATTAAAAAATATAGAAAATTATCTAGAAGTTTGTGATACACACACAAACATACAAGCGATTGCGCAATTTGTCTAGGCTTATCATGTGCACACAGGCATACACACACACACACACACACACACACACAAACATACACAAGAAGGCAGATGGTGGAACACCTGGACGAAATCATTGACTTTTTGTGTGCTCAGAAACATCACCACAGTTACACCACTGTTACACCACAGTTACACCACAGTTACACCACTGTTACACCACAGTTACACCACAGTTACACCACTGTTACACCACTGTTACACCACTGTTACACCACTGTTACACCACTGATACACCACTGATACACCACTGTTACACCACTGTTACACCTCTGATACACCACTGATACACCACTGATACACCACTGATACACCACTGATACACCATCACTGACACGACACCACTGACACGACACCACTGACACGACATCACTGACATGACATCACTGACAAGACACCACCGACACGTCATCACTGACACGACATCACTGATACACCATCACTGACACGACACCACTGACACGACACCATTGACATGACACCACTGACACGACATCACTGACATGACATCACTGATACACCACCACTGACACGACACCACTGACACGACACCAATGACACGACATCACTGACACAACATCACTGATACGACATCACTGACACGACACCACTGACACGACATCACTGACACGACAACACTGACACGACATCACTGACACGACATCACTGACACGACACCACTGACACAGCACCACTGACACGACACCACTGACACGACATCACTGACACGACATTACTGACATGACATCACTGACACGACACCAATGACACGACACCACTGACACGACACCACTGACACGACACCACTGACACGACACCACTGACACGACATCACTGACACGACACCACTGACACGACACCACTGACATGACACCACTGACACGAGATCACTGACACGACACCACTGACACGATACCACTGACACGATACCACTGACACACACCACTGACACTACATCACTGACACTACATCACTGACACGACATCACTGACACGACATCACTGACACGACATCACTGACACGACATCACTGACACGACATCACTGACACGACATCACTGACACGACACCACTGACACGACATCACTGACACGACATCACTGACACGACATCACTGACACGACATCACTGAGACGACACCACTGACACGAAACCACTGACATGACACCACTGACACGACACCACTGACACGACATCACTGACACGACATCACTGACACGACATCACTGACATGACACCACTGACACGAGATCACTGACACGACACCACTGACACGATACCACTGACACGATACCACTGACACACACCACTGACACTACATCACTGACACTACATCACTGACACGACATCACTGACACGACATCACTGACACGACATCACTGACACGACACCACTGACACGACATCACTGACACGACACCACTGACATGACACCAATGACACGATACCACTGACACGACATCACTGACACGACATCACTGACACGACATCACTGACACGACATCACTGACACGACACCACTGACACACGACACCACTGACACGACACCACTGACACGATCATAAACATAATTTGCTCAGAGGTGAGGCATAATGTTATTGTGCAAGTCATTGCTCTCATACTCTATATTGCTCCTCCCAACTCTCTTTCTATCTATTGTCATAGTGTTTGTGTGGTGTCACAAATTTGACACGAATCAACAACCATTCGTGTGTGTGTGTGTGTGTGTGTGTGTGTGTGTGTGTGTGTGTGTGTGTGTGTGTGTGTGTGTGTGTGTGTGTGTGTGTGAGCGCACAGGAGCAAAAGGCACGCTCAAATGAACACACACACACACACACACAAAGATCAGAAAGAATGGTAGAAGAATAGCACAATAGGACAAGAAGCACAGAAAAGCTATCGATAGAGATTGTGTTAGAGAGTGTGTGAGACAGGGAGAAAGAGTACAGGATGAGTCAATAGTCGTTTATGAATGTGTCAATTGATGTGTGTGATATGAGACACACACACACACACACACACACACACACACACACACACACACACACACAGTTACGTGTATGCAAAAGGTCAACTATAAAGGCGGTAAATTGAGCAGAAATTTACCTATTTCTATTTCTGCTCAATTCAAAACCCAAGGGGCTTATCAATTGAAAATTAAAAACGCGCGCTCATACATACACACACACACACATATATTTAGAACAACGTAGGCTAAGGGGCGACTTGATTAATATTTTTAGACATAGAATAGGTATGCAAAAGTTAGATAGAAATAATTGTATAGTTTGGGATAATTCAGGCAAGAGGGGTCATGGAAAAAAACCGAAAAGGACTAGATGTTTGAGAGATGTTAATAAGTATAGTTTCCCATATACAGGTGTGTTGATGTCTGGAATCAGTTAGGGGAGGACATTGTAGGATCTAATATCATAGGAGCATTGAAAGAAAGACTGGATAGTGTGAAATACTGGGAATTTCAAGGAAGATAGGTTACTAGAGGGTGGGTTGGAGACAGGACAGCACGAGCATAGCTCATCTCCTGTGGTAAACAAATAGGTGAGTACAAATAGGTGAGTACACATACACACACATGCACACATACATACACACACATGCAAAACAGAATTTGTACTTAATTTCAGACATTCGAACGGAAAAATAGAGCATCAATTATATACAATAATTTACAATTTGCAGCCAAAATAATTAGGAAGTATTTAATGAAAAAACCGTGAATATAATGTGATGATTCAAAATACAATTAATTACTGGGCCTTCAATGCCTAATATAATAAAAATAATAATAATAATATATGTATAAGCACATATTTGGCACCATTTAGAAAAAAGTCCTATATCCGCCACTGGCGCATACGGTATTATGTAAAGCCGCAACATTATGCACGTCGTATAAATGCACACACACATACACACACACACACACATACACACAGACAAGCATTTCACTGGGCAGACCGCAGTGGGGTGCGCCAGATTTGTCGCAAACGCACCGTAAAACGCACGTGCTAGCGCTGCGTGAAGGCATGTGCAGAAGCGGAGTCAGCAAATGCAACCGGGAGAGTTAGGCAAGATATAAACTGAGCGTAAATTTAATAGATAATTTTCAACACAAAATACCCGAATGTCATCGATCTTGTGTAATATTTAGTTATATCCTAGATATATCATAATATCTTGGATTATATCTTAGATTATATCTCAGTTTATTTCTTAGATTATATCTTAGATTATCTTAGATATCTTAGTTATATCTAATATATAATCTTGTCGTTACTTAGAATTGCTGAAAATTGAATAAGAAAAAAACCCTGTCTATTTTAGTCAAATTTATTAGACAGCCAACTGAAGCCCCCTCCTAGCACCGGCCCTGTGTCAAGCGGCGCAGACTGAAAGCAGAACATAGAGGTGTCAGTTGCGCAAGCAGAAACAAACAGAGCTAATCCCCTCCGGCCAGATGCTGCACAAAGACCGAGGGGATTATCTCGCGCACATGCACGCGCGTCTAGCCAATCGGAAGAGATTCTATTGAGCCGGAAGCCGCGTAGGAAATGAAGATGAAATCAGTAAATGAAGAATTTAAATAAAATAATTCCATTAAAATATAATTGTGGGAAAACACCGATACATTTCAACCAGGGAAACGTCAAAATTACGTAAATTATCTCATATTATTATTATTATTATTAATTACAGGCAAATCCAGTAGCATGGGAAGAGTGCAAGCACTATTACCACCCTAAGGTGGCCCCATGTACCGGAAGCGCCCAAAAGATTCAGAGAGAAAGAGAGTTCGAAAGGAAAAAAGTCTAGAAAGAAAGTTGGAAAGAAAATAATAAATAAATATCACTTATTATCATATCACTATATTACTATATCTATACTATACTATATCACTATATCATATCACTTATTCTCATTAAATTATAGCGTAAATTAGAGCGTTTATTGGTATTTATTTTTAGCGATTTACGCGCCCCTTTTTTCCAGCCCCCCTATACAATAAATAAGCCCCCTAATTTACGTTCCATTTAACCATACATACATACACATACACACACACACTCAAGCATACATACATCAAAGATGAAACTTCATGTGAAGCTGTCTGTCTCTTCCCCTCTAGATTAGCCCCCCGCTGGTGGAGGGGGAAGGCTTCCAAAGGCCAGATAGGGAGGGGCGAGGGGGAGCCCGGGAGTGGCGCTCTGAAGGCATATTAGGCGGCGATAAATCAAGCACTAATTGAATCAAGTGCCTGGCGGGGCGTCGCTCACACCCTGGCCATTGTGCCGGCAAGAGAATAAAGAGAGAGTGTGAGTGAGAGAGTACACTCACACACTCACACTCTATCTCTCTCTAACGCTCCAACTCTCACTCACACACACTCTCTCTCCCTCTTTGTAACTCTCTAACACACACACTCACACACACAAATTCATCACGGAAGGAAGATTTCATAAGCAGTTGAAGATATTGTGTTTGTCTGTGTGTGTGTGTGTGTGTGTTTGTGTGTGTGTGTGTGTGTGTTTTGTGTACTGACCTGAAGATGACACGCTAAATGAATTAAACCAACACCACAAAAGAAAAAAAAATCCCCATCGACAACGGCGACTCACACACTCTGCAATTTCGCTCTCTTTCTCAGTCCTCTTTCTTAATGCATGTATGTCTCTCTGTGTATGTGTGTGTGTGTGTGTGTGTGTGTGTGTGTGTGTGTGTGTGTGTGTGTGTGTGTGTGTGTGTGTGTGTGTGTGTGTGTGTGTGTGTGTGTGTGTGTGTGTGTGTGTGTGTGTGTGTGTGTGTGTGTGTGTGTGTGTGTGTGTGTGTGTGTGTGTGTGTGTGTGTGTGTGTGTGTGTGTGTGTGTGTGTGTGTGTGTGTGTGTGTGTGTGTGTGTGTGTGTGTGTGTGTGTGTGTGTGTGTGTGTGTGTGTGTGTGTGTGTGTGTGTGTGTGTGTGTGTGTGTGTGTGTGTGTGTGTGTGTGTGTGTGTGTGTGTGTGTGTGTGTGTGTGTGTGTGTGTGTGTGTGTGTGTGTGTGTGTGTGTGTGTGTGTGTGTGTGTGTGTGTGTGTGTGTGTGTGTGTGTGTGTGTGTGTGTGTGTGTGTGTGTGTGTGTGTGTGTGTGTGTGTGTGTGTGTGTGTGTGTGTGTGTGTGTGTGTGTGTGTGTGTGTGTGTGTGTGTGTGTGTGTGTGTGTGTGTGTGTGTGTGTGTGTGTGTGTGTGTGTGTGTGTGTGTGTGTGTGTGTGTGTGTGTGTGTGTGTGTGTGTGTGTGTGTGTGTGTGTGTGATTAACTGACAGCATTTCCACTCGACACAAAACCAATGTTTTTGGTGAAGTCTTGTGTGATATCTTGTGTGTTATCTTGTTATAGCCACAGATATATATAGAGAGAGAGAGCGTGAGAGCGAGCGAATGGCAGAGAGAGAGAAATGGGAGAAATACACTTTTGGAAAGAGCGGGAAAGAGCGGGAGAGATGTGCTGCAACTGTATCACACATCCGGCTGGATGTGTAATGTGTGTGTGTGTGATGTGATTGATTGAAAGTGCGCTTGAACCACGGTGGGGTAGAACTATCATCATTCCCCCCCCACACACACACACTAACACACACACTAACACACACACACACACACATACAAGCCGCGATAGATGTAAAGATTGTCTGTGCGAACATATTCACTGTCAACATATGAGTTTTTTGATAAATGAACCTGACATGTTCTGTCTGTGTGTATGTGTGTGTGTGTGTTAGTGTGTGTGTGTGTGTGTTAGTGTGTGTTAGTGTGCCTGGGGGTGATTTAATCTGATGAACAAGTGTCAACATAGTAAATCAATATATTGATAACATCAAATACTTGACACACACACACACATACACACACACATATCCGTGTCTGATGTAAGAGTGTATAGAAAATGAATATAGTGGATTTTTGCATGAAATATTTATATATATATATATATATATATATATATATATATATATATATATATATGCATTAGTGTTCAAAGTTGACTCAGTTGGTCAATTGCATTAGATCCTCAACTATTTTATGCCTAGTCAATTACAACACACACATATACCTCAATGAAAAGTATATTGCATATAATTGCATACACACACACATTTTTCGTGTATTGTTATATTTTTGCTATGCTGATTTTGATGACAATATACCCAATGAATGAACTGAACTCAGCACAATTCTCGAGGTGGTGGGGGGTATAGTTGCATATTCAAACCCCCAGTCAATTTGTGGGGGGGTATATAATATACCCCACATACCACCCAGGATCTACACCCATGTCAGGGTTTTTGTTATTTTATTTCGGCCAATTATTATCTGCTTGAGTGATTGTTCGTATGAAATAGTCTGTTTTTTTTATGATAACATATCTTCCGTTTGATAAGCCAGTGCCCCGGGGCAAATTACGGTGTGTCATTCGGTTTTATGTTTGGTTTGACATTCGGTACAATTCGGTTAGTTTTCGGTAGTTTGTGTTAAGTTCTTCGCTCATCTTAACTAATTAATTTCATATTAATTATTATAATTATATATTTATTTTTATTAATATTATATATGTTATACTGTTTTAATATTACTAGTTTTATTAGTATTGTTAATATCAATTATATTAATTTAGTTTCTTTGGGTTACATATATTATCTTAAATTATCATATCCTCATTTCTACCAAATCAATTCCGGTAGCCTAAAAAATTTCGGAAAAGGTGAGGCCACTGATTGTATTTGTGAATTTCTCTAGTTTTTCATTATGTCGCCTCTATGTTTAATTGTATCGCATTCGAACTAACTCTTTCACAAGCAACATTCAAACCAGTGAAATCAGCTAAAATTGTTATTGATTTAATTTTTGTTGGATAACATCCAACTAAATCCTGCAGTTGCGGGTCGTACAGGGTCATGACCTGTCATGACCTTCAACTGACCTTCACTTGACTCTCGGTCATGCCGAGGGCGTAGGCCAGCTTGGCTCGTTCAGGACCCGCCAGGTACTTGGTCTGCTCAAAAGTCTTCTCCAGCGCGAAGATCTGATGTCCGCTAAACGTCGGTCTCGTGTGTTTCTTCTTGCCGTCGCGATCATAGCTTGCGCCACCCGTACATGCTGTACCACAACAACAACAACAACAACAACAACAACAACATTAACAATAACATTAGCGTTAACATTGACATTAACATTAACATTAGCATTAACATTAACATTAACATTATCATTAACATTACCATTAACATTGATATTGACATTAACATTAGCATTAACATTAACATTAACATTGACATTAACATTGATATTGACATTAACATTGGCATTAACATTAACATTAACATTGACATTAACATTAACATTGACATTGATATTAACATTGACATTAACATTAACATTGACATTAACATTAGCATTAACATTACCATTAACATTAACATTAACATTAACATTAACATTAACACTAACATTAACATTGGCAATAGCATTAACATCGACATTAACATTAATATTAACATTGACATTAACATTAACATTGACATTAACATTAACATTAACATTAACATTAGCATTAACATTAACATTGACATTGACATTGACATTAATATTAACATTGACATTAACATTGACATTAACATTAACATTGACATTAACATTAACATTGACATTAACATTAACATTGACATTAACATTAACATTGACAATAACATTAACATTAACATTAACATTGACATTTACATTAACATTAACATTGACATTGATATTGGCAATAACATCAACAACAACAATAACATTCAAATCAAGTTTGTGTGTGTAGAATGACTGAATCTACAAAAATCAAGGAGTTGACTTCGAGAACAAATCAAATAAACGTAGCCTAAAAGCAACATTGTGACCTTATGGGAAACCATAATAAGATGTTTGCTTTATAATATATCTGTCTAATATATATATAGGCCTTCTAATGATAAAACCACAAATACGAGAAAATTATCACACAAAAACAACGGGATATAAAATAATATAAAAAATCAACCGGATATGAACATTTGTGTCATGACAGTGTATATAATATATGTCTTAATAGACACACACACACACACATGCACACACACACACACACGTATACAGACACACACACACACACACATACACGTATACAGACACATACGTACATACACACGGAGCAGCTGTGCAAATAGGCAATCGGATCTAATAACTTACACACATACACACACACACAGACATACACAAACATACAGACACACAAACACAGTATTCACATGACAATCTGTGACTCTTATAAGCCGCCGTTTGTGGCCAGTGGGGGTTCTCTACCATGGTATTATGGTGCCGTGGTATTATGGTACCGTGGTAGCATCTCCATCTCTTTGTATCCTTCCATACTCTCCGTATTCCTCTCCATCGTTCTCTCTCTCATCCGGTTCTTAGCTCGCACAAACACAAACTGTATCTATATATATATATATATGTGTGTGTGTGTGTGTGTCACTGTGTGTGTCAGTGTGTGTGTGTGTGTGTGAGTGTGTATCAGTGTGTATCATTATGTATCAGTGTGTGTGTTTGTAAATTATTATTAGTTTCAATCAGTATATAGTTCAATTATTTCAAGTGTTTTTTCATCTGTGCGCCAGTGATTGTGTGTGAGTGATTTTTGCCATGTTAAAACTACCTGAATAACTACTGTATTACTGTATAAATGTATAACTGTATATCAATTATACAGTGTGTTATTGCTACGGTAATGATTTAGAACACACACATATATGCTTTTCTTGGATATGTATTGTGCCTGGTGCAAAACTAAATAAATTTTAATCTGTACATAATCTGTAATTTTTGTTATGAATTTTAATTCCTGATTTAATAGACAGGCTCGCCAATGGCCTATATATCCTGCGGTATTTTTAGCTGACAGGGGCGGATAAAGGAATTAATTTTATTGGGGAATCCCACGTATATATTCAACATTAGTCCGCCTATTTCTAACACAATAGAAAAATCGAACTTGGTGGTGAGACTTTTTTCTATATAATAATCCTATTTTTATATAAACACGGTAAAAATGGTTTATTTTTCTTGATGAATGGTTAATCAGCGATGAAACGCATACACCACACGAGACAAAAATGATAATTAACCAAATTTAATACATTTAGTAACTATATATTAATATAATAATCTATTAATAGTATAATATATAAATATACTGAATAATTTCAGAATGTTCACGTGTGCGTGTGTGTATGTCACACACACACACACACACACACACACACACACACACACACACACACACACACAAACAAACATACAAACAAACAGGGCAAATAAAAATAAAGTTAAGAACAATTAAAGTTAGGAAATTTTCATCGAGCATGAGCTACTTAGCGGACATGCAAATTTTGAACGCTTACCCAATCCAAATAGAAATATTAGCTTATACAAACAGCAAACAGAAACTGCTCAAGCAAAACTATGCAAATTAAATATTATGCTCTTAAGACCCAGTACATTGTATACATCTCTGTGGCTCCCAAACTTGTGGTACACGTACTACATAGTGGTACTCAAATATCTTCCAGGTGGTACACGAACACTTTTAGGGATCATGAACACAATGATACCAGGGCATGATTTCTGATGTGTTGTGAGCAAAGTAATGTCCCTCATTAACCAGCTGATAGACAAGAAACAGATACACTACTCTCATTGAGTTATTTATTATTCAGTTTATTTGTGTGTGTTCTACTTGTATAATTATGTGTAAATAAAGTGATATCTGATCGAACTGAATTTCTCTGGAACCAGGTGGTACTCGGCGACTGTACGCGGTACCTGCAAGTGGTACTCGATCACACAAAAAATGTTTGGGAACCACTGATCTATTTCCTTTAATTTTTTCTTCGGTTGTTTTTTAATCAGTAATTTGTATGTGTGTGTGTGTGTATGTGTGTGTTTCTGTATGTGTATGTATATGTGTGTATGTGTATGTGTATATGTGTATGTGTATATGTGTATGTGTTTCTGTATGTGTGTATGTGTATGTGTGTATGTATGTGTGTATGCTTCTGTATGTGTGTATGTGTGTGTATGTTTCTGTACGTGTGTGTATGTTACTGTACGTGTGTGTATGTTTCTGTACGAGTGTGTGTGTGTGTGTCTACGTATATGCTTCCGTATGTGTATGTATATGTATCCGAACTGACCGGAAAAGCGTTCACGCCAGAAGACCGGATTCTGAATCATTCCCTGCAATCCGGGCCAACTGAGCGGAGACGGACGACCAACAAACGAGCCGGCGCACAGCTGTCCGGACGTCGCTACGGACTGCACGGCCGGATTGGGTCGTGCCGGACTCAAGCGTTGGCTGAGTGGCGACTGTTGCCACACACAGCTGTTGGCCACCGCCACCGTAGCAGCAGCAGCTGCAGAAGCTGGTCGCCTCAAGATGCTATCAATACCGTGACCGAAGCTGCTGACGGTCGAACAGGCAGCTGCTAGGGACTCCCGAGTGACAGCCGCCTGCTGCTGCTTGGCTTCTCCGACAGTCAGAGCTGTTGGCAGACGATGCGAGCTGGCGAAGCTGTCGGTGAGCCCTTCTATCAGGCAGCTGTTCGGCTGCGAGTCGGAGCAGCTGGTGGCGACAGCTGCAGCCGCGGCAGCTGCTTGGTAGCGATAATGCTGCATCACCGCCTGCTTCATCTCGCTCATCGAGTGCAGCGCGGCCAAGGGAGGTGCCTGGTGGGGATGAGGAGGATGCGAGGCGACGGCAGCGAGCTGCATGAAGGCTGCTGCGGCCGACGGCTGGTGGGTGTCGACAGGAAAGAGAGGCAATAGTGGTGGTGTTGTTGTGGAGCCACTGGTCGGGCCACCAGCTTCGCTACCACTGCCAGCCTCACTCGGCGTGCTGAACTCCAACATGACAATCACAGAGAGAGCAGAGAGCACAGAGAGAGCCACTCGGCAGAGGAGAAGAGTACAGGAATCTCCTGATTTCTTTCAGTTTTGGTAATTTTTGCAAATCTCACTCTCAAGGACGTAATATAAAACAAGCCTAAGAACACACACAAACACACACACACACTCACACAAACACACAAACACCTGGTGGATGCAAGCACAAGAGCGCACGTGGTTACTGCAAGAGATGGGCGCTTAAGCAGTGTAATTTGCCAACTGTGCTCCGAACATCTGGTCGCATGAATAGATTGGCATTTGATGGCTGAGTGGGCGGGGCTTGTTGGTCTTCCGAGCGCTGATTGGCTGAGGTGTTGGCAAGTGGGCGCTGATTGGTCGAGGCGTCAGCTGTTCATTGTAGTCGCACGTAATATTGTTCGATGGCTTTGCAAGTGAAATCGCCCAATAAGTCTTCATTGCAAGGGCGTAGCTAGGGAAAGTGGCAGGAGGGTTATGCCCCCCGTATGAAGAAAGTTAAAATATAACGTCATGTCATATTAATACTCAAATAGCAATATAATTTTGCTCAAAAATTTTACTGCATATATATTCTTGGCCCCACCCCCCAAGTTGAAAAACTTGGCTGCGCCCATGCTTTATATTGTGTCAGATATGATGAGATATAGTTTGGCAACTCTACAAATTCTAATCGCTCGCCAGCAATAAAGCGAATGGCGGTTCGCTTCAAAGTCAATTTGTCTTAGTGTCTTGTCATTTAATTTTGATCACAGACAGACAGACAGACAGACAGACAGACAGACACACAGTGCCAACTTTTTGTGTGCCGAATCAACTTGGCTTTTATGCAAAATTAATTAATTTCGACACAGTTGTCTTGCCACACACACACACACACACACACACACACACACACACACACAAACACATACAAACACACACAAACATCAACTGATTAAATTAGAGTCAATTTATGTATGACAGCACACACACACACACACACACACACACACACACACAAACCCAGTGGCGGATTCAGAGTGAAACTTTGGGAGGGTTTGAATCTTGGGGGCGATCAGTCATGTACATGCATCATTATGCAACGTCTTTGCGATAATGATTGTATCAACAAATTCTACAGAAATATATTTTTCTTGACTTCTTTTATTGAACCTCTTGGTTATTAGGAGTTGATTGAAACATTTTGGAGGGGGGCTTCGGCCCCTTGAGTCTCCCTGGAACCGCCAGTACACACACACACACATACACATACGTACATACACACACGCACGCATATACGTGTGTGCACCTATTTGACAGTTGGACGCATTACCATTATTTCTACCGATGATCTCTTTGTCTACATAACGAAAACAGCTCAAACACAATTCACTCACCTCTCATGTGGTGACGTCTGAGTTTTATGCAATCTAATTTGCATAATATTGCATCAATTGTACGCACGCTTCATAATATAAGCACACCTAGAATTAAGCATCGTGTGTATGTGTGTGTATGTGTGTATGTATGTGTGTGTTTCGTGTGTATATGCGTGTGTGTAATTATATATGACGAAAACTGTTAAAATTTGTTTTTGAGGCGTCGGTTATTCTGCGGTATATTGTTGGAGAGGAAATATTTGTACACAAATAAGCGTACTTTCTTTGCAAAAAGACTCACACAAGATTTTCTACACAAGACCGAGGAATTTCCCTGATTTCAAACATTTGTACTCAGTGTCGGCGCCAGGATATTTGCAATTGGGGGCTAAGCAAAAAGATGCAGGGTTTGGCGGAAAATGCAAGCAACTACACCTGAAATGTTTGTGGTCAGGATTTTTGGTTGTTATATTTGGGGTTGGGGAGTCGGCACTTTATTTGGGGGGCTTCAGCTTCTTCAAGCCCCCCTCCTTGGCATGCCCCTGTTTGTCCTATTTGAATGTGCAAAACTAAGTGACATGCGAGTTGTGCCAATAAAAATTTGCACTGTAGCTCAAAACGCGGTGATTTGTGAAGGAGAAATTGTGTACATGCAAATTGTTCTATTATGCAAGTTGGCATCCGGTTTTGTGCGGTGGCGAATAGCATAACTGTTACATACACCCATTTCCACCCACCCACCCACACCCACCCACACACACACACACACACACATACACACACACACACACACACACACACAAAGGTGTAGATTTGTGTCGAGGCTCTCAAGGGGAGATGACAGTCATCATGCATTAGTGTTCAAAGTTGACTCAGTTTTGGGTCAATTGCATGATATCTTCAACCATTGTATGCCTAGTCAATTATAACACACACATACCTCAATGAACATTGCATATAATTGCACACACAAACATACATTTGTCGTGTATTGCTACTTTGAATGTTGATTTTGATGACAATATACTCTAAAATAAACTGAACCCAGCATAATTATCCCGGGCTATTATTACATATCCATACCCCAGCCAATTTGTCATGGGGTATATTTACGGAAACCACTTCTGCTCAAAGGGGAGCTTATTTTTTATATCAGTTGATGTCCGTTTCTTAGTGATGTAGAACGTCTCCAGTCGGTTCTCAAGTCTCGGTCAGGAACCCGGAATACAGGAACCAACATATGACCTCTTAGAAGCACCAATACACATACATACACACACACACACGCACATACACACACACATTCATTCATACACAATGTCTATGGACTCATTATCCACCATCATCCATTCTCCAGCCGCAAGCGCATACACACACACACACACACACACACACACAATTGCTAAGTGTTGTACAATATGGTGTCACTTCCGGGAGACGCATGCATTGATACAATGACGCTTTTGTGGCGAACTCTCCGCATAATCGCTCTCTCTTTCCTCTTTTGCTCTGTCTTTCTGTGTGTGTGTGTGTGTGTGTGTTTGGCTTCGCCTCCTTACAAGCACCGCCACCGTGGAAGAGGGAGAGTGAGAGAGAGAGAGAAAGAGCAAGGAGCAAGTGTTCATTCATGTCATTATGCAGCTCTCTCTCTCTCTCCCCCTCTCTCTTTGGCTTCATTCTCAGATTCATCTCGACGTCTTTGAGAGAGTGCGCGTCGGTGATTGTGTCCCACCGCTCGGTAAATACACTTGCCACTGTGTCTGTTTGTATGTCTGTCTGTGTGCCTATGTGCCTGTCTGTGTGTGTGTGTGTGTATGTGACTTATTTGCCAATGTGTGTATGTGTGTGAGTGTGTGCGTGTGTGTATTCTCACTGAATATATATATTGTGTGAGTGTGTGTGTGTGTTTGTATGCGCGTGTGTGCTTGTGTATGTGAAAAGACCTGACTTCATCGACACTCGGACTATTGCGTCTGAATGACCAACTGAACCACACAAACACACTCTCACTAACACTCACACACACACTGACACACACTGACACACACACTGACACACACACACCTAGATCCCCAAGTGTTCCCAGGTGGGTATACATCCTGTTGTAAGTCGGCTCGTTCGGATATGGCGTGCCGGAAAATGTGAGCACGCCGGATAAATTGTGTCCGTACACACCGGACACCAGGATACTCACAGACACACACACACACACACACACACACACACACACACACACACACACACACACACACACACACACACACACACACACACACACACACACACACACACACACACACACACATTTGTAAACGTTCCCACATCAAAGGTATATTTTTCCAACCCCACTATTAGAGCCGGATTTAGGGGAGGGCGAAGAGGGCGCCAGCTCACGGCCTCCACATTCTAAGATGCCTCAAAAAAGGACCTAAAAAAGGTCATTTTGCAAGCGTGATTAAGATGACCAAAATTCATTACTGGCAGGACCGGCAATGATGATTTTCCGGTGGACCTTACAGCGCCCCCCCGGTGAGGCGTGCTTCGCTCGTCATCCGCCTCAAGCAGGGTAGGCCTTCACACATAGATTGACCAGGGGCCTCCACATGCCTAAATCCAGCCCTGCCCACTATTCGTTACTTCTGGAAAATAGCGAAGAAGGAATTTCCAGGCATTCAAACAATAAAAGCTCAGTGGTTCCAAACCTTTTTATGATCGAGTACCACCACTTGCAGGTACCGCGTACAGTCGCCGGGTAACACCTGGTTCTGGAAATTCGATCAGATATCACTTTATTGACATAATTTTACAAGTGGAACACACAAATGAAGTGAAAAAACAACTCAATACAAGGACTGTATCTGCTTCTTTTCCACTTGTCACTTGTCTTCCGTCAGATTTGCAGTGGTGATTTCTACTTGTAACGGTGCAACGGTGCTGTTGTTCTTGTTAGATAGACCACAAAAGACACAGAGGTCTTGGTACACCCAATAAATTATCGCTTGGATCTTACGGTTCTTCAATTCAGCCAGTTGTCGCGATCTTAAAAACAATTTGAGCATCTCAAAACACATCACTCATGGTGGTAGCATGTATATTTCGGCTGTCCAGACTTTTGTATTCATTTTCGGCCGCTGCGTTACAAATTAGACTTGTCCATGTGGCTGAAACATCTACTGTGGCTACAGGTCCCCCTTTCCCAGAGGAAAGTATTATCCGCTCAGAGGCTCAGGGGGTATCATAGCTGCCAAGCTACTCATTGTCGCCTGCTTTCAGTGTCTTCACAGGATAAACTCGTGGGAAGTTGTGGAATAGAAATATGAGTTCACAAATTCACCATGACACCGTGAATTCGACCAGAAACACGGACTCTGACTAACGTACACACAGACGAACGCGGCGACAAGAGAACAGCGCATGCTTACATTTATTGCACAATGCGATTTAGTTATATATTATTTAATTCATGTTTTCATGAGTGATTCTGGATTATGAAGTCAAGTCCGTGAGTTTTGTATATGAACTCATTCTACACGATGAAATTGAGCCTTCTATTGTCTATAGCTGCTACCCGTGGGTCATTTCTATATCATAAAAATGAGTCATCGCTTCGTTCACGTTTGAAACCCCTGATTTATAACATTGAGCCCGCGCAATTATGCCACCTCATATTCAAGCATAGAATAACAATAACAATATGATATGACAATAACAATAACAGCATACAATAACAATTATCTCATAGAGACATAAACTTCTCTTTTAGGGCTGTTTTTGTATTCAAATCGTGTAAATATTGAAGAAAATACAGTCTTTCTATAGCCAGTACAGTGGGACCCTAGTCAACCTTGTACGAAATAGAACCACACCATCAATTATTGCCGCTGATATGATGCATTCTTAACTACACTTGACTACACTTTGTAAAATTTAAAATTATACTGTATTAAAGAAAACAAAATTTCTAACACGATGGTATAATTTATTTTTATGTGTGACAAATATTTGTTGAGAAATATGGAGAAAAATTAATAAATTTTAGTCGCACGGTGTTCAAGTAAAATTTTGGACGTAGATTATAATTTTGCCAATTTTACACGTTTCGTGAAACAGTTTGGGTATAAATTATAGCCTATCTTGTAGAACACAAAATTATCTACACAATGGTGTAAGTTTAATATCTGTGCCATTAATGGTTTATGAGGAGTAGATGGCAGAATATTGACCAAAATATTCACGTTTTTTTCAGTGCCAAATTTGGTCTTTTTTACTTTGTCATTTTGACTTTACACCGCCATAACTTCCTTTGAATACACTCTGGAAAATTAAATATTATTCGTGTTGTAGAAAAAAAAATTTCCAGTGCGATGGTATAATATATTTAGATACTCTTCCCCATGCTACTGGATTTGCTTGTAATTACTGATAATAATTATTATAAAAATTATATTTTGGAAGCCCCTCTTCAATTGACGTCCTAATCTCCCCCCTTGCTGCCCCCCTCAACCCCCATTGGCAATAATCCCTGTAGTCGCCACTGACACACACACCCACACACATACACACACACACTCAGACACTCATGCACTGGCACACAGACATACATACACATGGATGTCATTACTGGATCTATTAAGACGTTACATTAAGAAGCTCCATGTAGCGTATGTGTATGTGTGTGTGTATGTGTGTGTGTGTGTGTGTGTGTGTAGTATCGAGTCATTGTCATTGATGAGTGATGAGCACGTGCTCTCATGCTCTGCCACTTCTCCGTTACTCTTTCTGCAGATACACACAGGACAAATGACAACACCTGCAGATAAAGCTAATAATCATTGGAGAAAGAGGATGGTAGAGAGAGAATATCTCACACACTCCCTCTCTCTCTCGACTCTATGTAACACCCACACACATATGATTTTGAACTTGAATAATACGAAAATCATACAACTAACGAAATCATACAAGAATGCAATCCACTTTTGATTGGAAATATTTGAAGCTTACGAATTTTCTTTCCATTTGCGAAAAATAGTTTTACTTGATCGATTTTTTTCAAATATTGCATTTTCTCTATTTAAATGATAATCCATTCATGCTATCAACATTACTATCATTTAGAAATTGAAAAATGATTGTGGAGTCGGTGTTTAATAATTATATTTCACTGCAAACTTTTCTATTGAATTTTGAAATGAAAAAAGCAAGTCGATAATATTTGAACGACTACGGTAGAAATAAATTGAATTATAGCCGTAATAATTGAATTTCCCAACGCAAATCCATCAATATATTACACAATAATGTTTCAACTCAGACACACTAACATGATAGCGGAAAAATACGAAAAAATAACACAAAGCCAAAACGAAATATGATTGGAAAATATGGTTTGATCTGTTGTATTTGAGGAGCAATTTTGAGTGACACCTTAAATCATTCATTCACAATAGCTTCTGAATTCTCATAACAAAAACAAACGACATAGGAAGAAATAAAAACAACAAAAAACGAGCCAAATTCCGTTCATATTGCACACACACACACACACACACACACACACAATAAGCAGGTTGCCAAATGTAAATTCAAACTATAACAATATATACTATTAGAATGTATATATACATACATAAACATATACATTTAAACACTGAGCGGGACATAACATTTGGAAAATATATACACCAAACCAGAGAGCGCATATTGGATTTGGCAAGCGGAATACAGCAACACAAAACACACACATTAAGCCCCATTATCACACACACACACACACACGCATACATACGGATGGTAACACACACACACACACACAATAAAATAAGAACATATTAACTGGACTGAGATGCGACGTTCGTAGCGCCATCTATAGTTTCTTGACTATTTGGTTTTGCGACAGCACTGCCATCTATAGCTTCCTGCCATTTCGTTTCTGTTTCAACACTTTCATCCTTAGTTTCTTCACAACTTGTTTTTACAACAACATCGTCATCTATAGCTTCTTGACAATGTGTGTCTGCTGCAGTACTGCCATCTATAATTTCTTGACATTTTGTGCTTGCTGCCGCACTGACATCTATAGTTGATTCACAATTTGCTGCTATGACATCTCTTCTATCTATAGCTATTTGACCATTTGTGATTGCGACAGCACTGCCATCTATATTAATACAGTTTGTAGATGCGCTTTCAGACTGGCACTTTGGCACGAGCGATTTGAGATGATGGTTCTCCTTGGTCAGCTTATCAATTTCCTGGCCCAGAATACTCAAATTATCCTGCAAAACCGCAAACGCAAAAACTAATAGTTAAATTAGTCACACAAACCATGAAAATAATCAAACATCAAAAAACACACGTGACATAGATAATACAAAATAACACCGATTTACCATGTCTACTTGTATGTGTATGTATATATGTGCATATATGTACGCATATGCCAATTTGTTGATCGAGCTAGGGCTCTTGGACAAACGGATATTTTAAATATAATTTGTGAGGATATGAGGCTGTATACATGAGGCTGTTCCCACATGTGAAAGATAGCCTCAGGGGAACAAGATTCCAGTCAACAGAGGAGCTGAAAGGGGCATAGGAAAGTTACCTGAAGGGACTACAGAAGAAGCACTTTGAGGGAGTACTGCAGGAATGGCAGAGACGCATGAAAAAGTGTGTAGAAGTGGGAGACAATTATTTTGAAGGAAACAAAGTTTTGTAAGCTTTTGAAAATATATAGTATTTCTGTTGACATTTTCTTATTACTTATTGAACATACCTCGTATATGCATGTACGTGTGTTTATATGTATGTGCATGCATGTGTGTGTCTGCATGTATGTGTGTCTGTGTGTGTGTGTGTAAGAGAGAGACCTTGAGTGTAATGTTTTTGAGTAGCGTATCCTCGAGTACGGCTTGCAACTTGCTGTTGATCTGCAGTGAGAGTTGCAGAGTCATTGTACTGTCGTGCGACTGTGAGTCATATAATGACGCCATTATGCCGCCCATACGAACCATCTCCGCCTTATATACACACACACACACACACATACAGACAGACATACATACTGTGAAACTGTAAGAGTGTGTGTGTGTGTATATATATACTGTAGCTGAAAAATGTATTTTAGTCATGTTTTAAGTATGGCTGAAATATATTTATCTCTAAAATACATGTATAAAAGTTGATTTACTCCATGATAGGTTCATGCTAGAAGTTTTTTAAGCGAATGAGAACGGTGCTATTTGGATGCGCTAAGCAATTTGTTTTAGCATCAGTTCTCATGTGTTTCTGGATTATGTGTCAAGGAGCTAATCGAGGTCAGATTTCCTTTGGATACGCCTAGAAATGTATGCTGTGAATATGTTATACCATATGTTGTGTGTAAGTTGTATTCGTTATAATTCGTTCGTTAAAGTTGTATTCGTTATATTATATAAGAATGTGTTTATTTTTAATTATGTTTATGTTTTGAATTATGTTGTATTCGTTATATTATATAAGAATATGTTTGTTTTGAATTATGTTGTATTCGTTATATTATATAAGAATGTGTTTATTAAGAATGTCGGCGTCAAACCAACTGCGTAGACTAAAAATCACATATACATATAAATATAGTATTGTTTTGGTTTTTAGTGCAATTGTTAATATTTATTAGTCAAATATAATACTGTAATGTCTAATTATAAAACACTTGAGAAAACATACACAAACACTAACACACACACACACACACATAAATAATGATCTCAGAAAAAAGACAAATTATGCGGTACATAAAATGCCAAGGTGGCGGCAAAAAAGCCAAACTGGGCTATAAATAAAGCGGCGGTCATTGTGTGAGTTGCCAGACAGAATAACATACCATCATTCTCTGGCCTCTTCCTGGCAGCTGAACACGCAAAAAAGCGCCAAAATTTAGACAAGATGTGTAATTGAAAATAGCCAAGACGCAACAATCAACATCTTGCAATGAAAATAGACAATATAAACTGTTCATTTTGAAGGCAATAAAATACGACAAAATTAGGTAAAATCCTCGAAATATTTTTCGCCGAAAAAACAAAAATGGACTTCAACTAGTATCGTTTAGGTGAGTCACTCAGTCAGTGAGTCACCTAGTGTTGTCAACATGAGTCACTCGGTCAGTCACCTTGATCTGGTCCACAATAGCTAGTAAGTAAGTCAACTAGTCTCCTCCACATGAGTCAGTCGGTGAGTCATCTAGTAAGTCACCTAGTCTCGTCCACCTTGGTCTAGTCCAGACGAGTAAGTCAGTGAGTAAGTTGGTGTGAGTCACCTTGGTCTGGTCTACACGAGTCAGTGAGTAAGTCAGTGAGTAAGTTGGTGTGAGTCATCTTGGTCTAGTCCAGACGAGTAAGTCAGTGAGTAAGTTGGTGTGAGTCAACTTGGTCTCGTGCAGACGAGTAAGTCGGTGAGTAAGTTGGTGTGAGTCACCTTGGTCTGGTCTACACGAGTCAGTGAGTAAGTCAGTGAGTAAGTTGGTGTGAGTCATCTTGGTCTAGTCCAGACGAGTAAGTCAGTGAGTAAGTTGGTGTGAGTCAACTTGGTCTCGTGCAGACGAGTAAGTCGGTGAGTAAGTTGGTGTGAGTCACCTTGGTCTGGTCTACACGAGTCAGTGAGTAAGTCAGTGAGTAAGTTGGTGTGAGTCATCTTGGTCTAGTCCAGACGAGTAAGTCAGTGAGTAAGTTGGTGTGAGTCATCTTGGTCTAGTCCAGACGAGTAAGTCAGTGAGTAAGTTGGTGTGAGTCAACTTGGTCTCGTGCAGACGAGTAAGTCGGTGAGTAAGTTGGTGTGAGTCACCTTGGTCTGGTCTACACGAGTCAGTGAGTAAGTCAGTGAGTAAGTTGGTGTGAGTCATCTTGGTCTAGTCCAAATTAGCCAGTACCTAGTCATCCTAGTACTTAGTCACCTAGTCTCGTGCAGACGAGTAAGTCGGTGAGTCATCTAGTGAGTCACCTTGGTCTGGTCCATGCGATGAGAGGACATGGCGCCGGTATGTTCTCGTAGCAGATAGGAGTTTAGCAGGCGGGATTTACGCCTCACTTCGTCCACCAGCTGAGCATTTTGCTCGAGCAGCTCGGCCAGCCGCTGTTTCAGTCTCTGTCGCTGCCGACGCACTCGCAACAACTGCTCCACCAGCTGCTGTGCAACTGAAGCTGCCGATCTGCAACCAATAATTGCAACCAATAATTGCGACCAATAATTGCAAGCAACAAGTGCAACCAACAATTACAACCAATAACTGATCCACCAACTGCTGTGCAACTGAAGCTGCCGAACTGCAACCAATAATTGCGACCAATAATTGTACCCAATAACTGCGACCAATTACTGTAACCTATAATTGCAGCCGATAACCGTGACCAATAATTGAAACCAATAACTGTAACCTATAATTGCACCCAATAATTTCAGCCAATAACTGTGACCAGTAATTGCAACCAATAACTGTGCCCAATAATTGCAACCAATAATTGCAATACGCTCGATCATCAGCACATACACACAGACAGACAGATAAGCACACACACACACACACACACTGACGCACACATACATATATGTGAACATACACACACACACACACACACAAATACACGCATATGCATGTGATGTGTTTGTCAGTGAAGTCAGTAAGTGATGTGTTTGTTAGTGAAGTCAGTAAGTGATGTGTTTGTCAGTGAAGTCAGTAAGTGATGTGTTTGTCAGTGAAGTCAGTAAGTGATGTGTTTGTCAGTGAAGTCAGTAAGTGATATGTTTGTCAGTGAAGTCAGTAAGTGATATGTTTGTCAGTGAAGTCAGTCAGTGATGTGTTTGTTATTGAAGTCAGTAAGTGATGTGTTTGTTAGTGAAGTCAGTAAGTGATATGTTTGTCAGTGATGTCAGTAAGTGATGTGTTTGTCAGTGAAGTCAGTAAGTGATGTGTTTGTTAGTGAAGTCAGTAAGTGATATGTTTGTTAGTGAAGTCAGTAAGTGATGTGTTTGTCAGTGAAGTTAGTCAGTGATATGTTTGTCAGTGAAGTCAGTAAGTGATATGTTTGTCAGTGAAGTCAGTAAGTAATATGTTTGTCAGTGAAGTCAGTAAGTGATATGTTTGTCAGTGAAGTCAGTAAGTGATGTGTTTGTCAGTGAAGTCAGTAAGTGATGTGTTTGTCAGTGAAGTCAGTCAGTGATGTGTTTGTTAGTGAAGTCAGTAAGTGATATGTTTGTCAGTGAAGTCAGTAAGTGATGTGTTTGTCAGTGAAGTCAGTAAGTGATGTGTTTGTCAGTGAAGTCAGTCAGTGATGTGTTTGTCAGTGAAGTTAGTAAGTGATATGTTTGTCAGTGAAGTCAGTAAGTGATGTGTTTGTCAGTGAAGTCAGTAAGTGATGTGTTTGTCAGTGAAGTCAGTAAGTGATGTGTTTGTCAGTGAAGTCAGTAAGTGATGTGTTTGTCAGTGAAGTCAGTAAGTGATGTGTTTGTCAGTGAAGTCAGTAAGTGATATGTTTGTTAGTGAAGTCAGTAAGTGATATGTTTGTTAGTGAAGTTAGTCAGTGATGTGTTTGTCAGTGAAGTCAGTAAGTGATGTGTTTGTCAGTGAAGTCAGTAAGTGATGTGTTTGTCAGTGAAGTCAGTCAGTGATATTACCCGTTGACAGGGGCCGTTGAACCAGCAGATTCCACCACACTGCTAACTGTGGAGGAAGTGATTGAGGTGACTGTGGAGGAGGTGACTGAGGAGGATGACGGGGTGACTGTGGAGGAGGACGAGGGGGTGATTGTTTCACGATTTTGCCGTAATCGCGCCAATTCACCAGACATCTCCTGATACACACACACACACACATACACATGGACACACACATACACACACATAGTCAAACAAACCTACACACACACACACACACAGACACACATACACACATATAGTCAAACAAACCTACACACACATACATACATTTTCAGCGTCTCTGCTTATATGTGTATTTGCGTGTGTGTTTGTGTATGTGTGTGTATGTTTGTGAGTGTGTGTGTATGTGTGTATATATCTGTGTATAAGTGTGTGTATGTGTGTATATGTCTGTGTATGAATGTGTGTGTGTGTGTGTGTGTGTAAATGTGTGTGTATGAGTGTGTGTATGAGTGTATGAATGTGTGTGTGTGTATGTGTGTGTCTATGAGTGTGTTAGAGAGTGTTAGTGTATCAGTGTGTGTGTTAGAATGTGTTAGTGTGTGTTTGTATGTGTACGAGAGTGTGTGTTAGTGTGTGTTAGTGTGTGTGTGTGTTAGTGTATCAGTGTGTTAGAGTATGTGTTAGAGTGCGAGTGTGTGTGTGTGTGTAAATATCTACCTAATGTAATGTAATGTGTGTGTTAATGTGTGTCTGTATGTGTGTTAGTGAGTGTCAGTGTATCAATGTATCAGTGTTAGTGTGTTAGAGTATGTTAGTGTGTGTGTGTGTGTTAGTGTGTTAGTGAGTGTCTGTATGTATGTTAGTGTGTTAGTGAGTGTCTGTATGTGTGTTAGAGTGTGTGTTAGTGAGTGTGTGTGTTAGTATGTGTGTGTGTTAGTGTATCAGTGTGTTAGTGTATGTGTTAGTGTGTGTTAGTGTGTGTGTGTGTGTGTTAGTGTATCAGTGTGTTAGAGTATATGTTAGTGTGTGTGTTAGTGTGTGTGTTAGTGTGTGTTAGAGTGTGTGTTAGAGTGTGTGTTAGAGTGTGTGTTAGTGTGTGTGTTAGTGTGTGTTAGAGTGTGTGTTAGTGTGTGTTAGTGTTTGTTAGTATGTAATGATGTACCTTGAGCGCAGTTTGGTATCGTTTCTTGAGAATACTGCTGTTATTATCCAGCTGATCATACTGTACTTGTAGCTGTTGTAATTGAGTGCCACTAGCACGCAACTCATCACGCAACGACTAACACACACACACACACACACACACACACACACACACACGGAAACAATAGCGGATTAATTCACACACACACACATCATATAGAGCATATTCTAACATTTAGAAGAATTGAACAAACAAATTACTTTGAAAACCAATTGTGTCAGTGTGTGTGTGTGTGTGTGTGTGTGTGTTTGAGAGAGAGAGAGGGTGTGAGAATTACCTGAGTATCGGTAGAGTGAGAGAGTTGTTGTTGTTGAATTCGCTCTGTCAACTCGCTCACTCTCACATACTCTCTCTCCAACTGACCTCTAACACTCACCAGCTCTGCCTCGGCACTCTCACACTACACAACACACACACACACACACACACAAAACACTAGCATATTCAGTTTTGGTATGAAACTCAAATTAGGAAAAATACAAAAAATGTAAAAGTTGAACTATCAGTGAAGATGGTGAAAATAAAAATAGACTGCATCGGAAGAAATATGATGAAAAGGGAGAAATAATTACGATATTCAAATGCCTAGCCGGAAAATAACTAATTCAACACGAAAATTTCATTCAACAAAAAACTTACTCAGAATCGGATTATAAAAGATATATATATATAGATCTCGCTTTCTAAACAGAAAAACATTTGCAACGATTGCAACAGCCCAAATTTCCCGCCCAAAAAAATCACAAACCAAAATACACACAATAAAAAACTTCAAAGATAATCAAGTAGAAGAAACGAACAACAAGAAACTGAAGAAAGAGTGATAGAGAGAGAGAGAGAGAGTATGGGAGCTGGTGAGACCTGAATGTTGAGTGAAGACACGGTAACTTGCAATTGCACGTTGGTGTGAGTGAGTTGTTGAGTGTGTTGCAACATGCTGGAGTGCTGGGTGGACATGAGATCTCGCTGAGTGATAGCATCATTCAACTCCTCACGACACACACTCAAACTCGCCTCCAACTCATCCACAACTCCACTCTTGCTACTCACACACACATACACACATACTCATATACTCGTATACGTACGCACAATTGCACATATACACACATACACGTAGATACACACACACACACACACATATACGTACATACACACGCACACACAATTTATATTCAAAGTAGATTTATATATATACATGTTTTATGGTTTCTTTATTGTGACTTTATTTTTTATTTATGGATTAATTGTTTCTGTTTATTTGTTCTTGTCATTTATTTGGTCTTTATTTAATTATTTATTATATATTTTTATACACACACACACACGCTCAAATTGTCGGGGAAAATAGTTGTATAATCACACGCACACACACACACACACATAGACAAACATATACACACACACACATAGACAAACATACATACATACACACATACATGTTGATTCAAGTAAATTTATCAACACAATTCATTTCATTATTGTGACTTTATTGTATTTCTTTCTAGATATTTATTTCATTACTTATTGATTTATTATCATTTTATACGCACTCTCAACTGGCTGGGGAAAATATTTTGAAGATAATATGAGATATTATAAGATAAGATAATATAATAAGATATAATAAGATATTATGTGATATGAAGTAGAGGGGAAAATGCTTATTCACTTAACCCTCACACACACATATGCACATGCACAGACAGACAGACGGACAAGCATACAGCTAGCTGAGCTCACTCGGTCAGCTGTTGTTGAAGCTGATTAAGCCGCAGCTCAGCCGAGTCCAGCTGTTGTTTGTGTTGTGACGTCATCTGGTGACGTAGTTGTGATAATTCCCTATCACACTCGACACGCGATATAAGATCAACATTCGCACAACACTCCTACACACACACACACACACACACACACACACACACACACACACACACACACACACACACACATACATACACAATCAGCTCCCATTCTTTCGTGCCAAATTTTAACATCAAAAGTTGCAAAGTCAAATTGTGTTTAAGCGAGGAGATTAAAATATTGAATTTTAGCAATAAATATTAAACAAAAATTATAATTTAATCAATAAACAAACTATATAAACAAACCTGAAAACTTAGTGGGGAGAGATATACGTGGGTGATTATTGTATATTTAAATGTGCAGAATTCAAAATGTGAGATAGCAGGCAGCTTAAATAAGAACAGATGGAAAAAGATGGTGACCGCTACAGTTTCTAGGTGAGAACACATAGATAAATAAATAAATACCCTCTTTTCCCGGGCATAAGAGACACTCTATTTTGGTGTAAATTTTTGCTTTAAAAATAGCGAGTGTGTCTTATAGATGAAAGTAAGTGTTTAAGCACCAGTATGTAATTACAGCTGTGATGAAGAATTATAATTATTTCTTTGATAAATACCGCTATATATTACTAGAAAAATTCCTTTCCAAAGAATTTGTGCCTAAATATACAATTGAGGTCTCTTATACACACGCTAAAATAAGATACACACACACACAGACAGACAGACAGACAGGAGAATACGAACCGAGTGATTGTCATTTGTTGGTGGATTAGTGGTGGAGGTGGAGTTGTATTGGTGATTAATTGGTGACTGAGTGAGTTGACAAGAGTCACCCTGTTCCACCATCTGTTGGCTCTGTGCCAGCATGTCTGTCATACACACACACACACATATATATATATATACACGTACATATGCTGTGAGCCGTGCAGGCAAAATAGACAAGGAAAGAGACAAGGAAAGAGACAAGGAAATGGACAAGAAAACGGACAAGAAAATGGACAAGGAAACAGACGAAGACACAGACATAGATAAGGAAGATACAGATAAGGAAACAGAAAATAAAACAGACAAAGAAACAAATAAACAGACAAGGAAGCAGACAAAGAAACAGACAAGGAAACGGAGAAGGAAACAGACAAAGAAACAAACAAATAAGCAGACAAGGAAGCATACGAATAAACAGACAAAGAAACAGACAAAGAAACAGACAAGAAAGAGACAAGGAAACAGACAAAAAAAACAATCTTATAAGCTTTCACGCGTCGAGTAAGAATTTGTACAGGCTGGATTTGGTGAATTTTACCTCTATAGACAGATGAAAATAGATTATAAAAAAGGGATGGAGAATGAACGAGATGATTAGATGTGATAAAAAATCAGAAATATAAAAATAGACTATATCAGTGGTTTTCAAACTTTTCCACTGCACTCTTCCTTCAAGAATCAAAACAAACATTTTTGTGCCTTCCCCAGTTTTTTACTTCCATAATTCCTATGTTTGAGCCAAGAAAATTAAGAATATTTTTTCCTCATGAAAATAACAGATTTGCTTATTTATAAAGCTCTAAACTATTATGTTTATATCCAAACTACAAACACATATTTACACATTATTACAAGTGTTATCTATATATATATATATATATATATATATATATATATATATATATATATAATTTACAACGTCATTCGACAGTATAACTTCCAAACAGTTCACCATTACAACACACATAGTTGTTGTTTGAGAACCACTGCAATGGACACAAACACACCTTGAGTATGTTGTTGTTGTTGTTGTTTTAGCTGATCGACAGAGTCAAGAGCACTCCGTAACTCTTTCTGCAATGAATCCATGCGCAACTGGGTCTCCTGGTGGTGAAATGACACATACACATAAACATACGAACACACATACACGTGTACACACACACATAAACATATACACACACAAACACAAACGTAATGTCGGTGTAATGGTGTAATGTCGGTGTAATGGTGTAATGTCGGTGTAATGGTGTAATGTCGGTGTAATGGTGTAATGCCAGTGGAAGGGTGTAATGTCGGTGTAATGGTGTAATGTCAGTGTAATGGTGTAATATCAGTGTAATGGTGTAATGTCGGTGTAATGGTGTAATGTTGGTGTAATGGTGTAATGTCAGTGTAATGGTCTAATGGCTTAATGTTGGTGCAACGGTGTAATGGTGTAATGGTGTAATGTCGGTGTAATGGTGTAATGTCAGTGTAATGGTGTAATGTTGGTGTAATGGTGTAATGTCAGTGTAATGGTCTAATGGCTTAATGTTGGTGCAACGGTGTAATGGTGTAATGTCGGTGTAATGGTGTAATGTCGGTGTAATGGTGTAATGTCGGTGTAATGGTGTAATGTCAGTGTAATGGTGTAATGTCGGTGTAATGGTGTAATGTCGGTGTAATGATGTACCGTCAGTGTAATGGTGTAATGTCGGTGTAATGGTGTAATGTCGGTGTAATTGTGTAACGTCGGTGTAATGGTGTAATGTCGGTGTAATGGTGTAATATCGGTGTAATGGTGTAATGTCGGTGTAATGGTGTAATGGTGTAATGTCGGTGTAATGGTGTAATGTCGGTGTAATGATGTACCGTCAGTGTAATGGTGTAATGTCGGTGTAATGGTGTAATGTCGGTGTAATGGTGTAATGCCGGTGTAATGGTGTAATGCCGGTGTAATGGTGTAATGGTGTAATGTCAGTGTAATGGTGTAATGGCAGTGTAATGGTGTAATGTCGGTGTAATGTTGTAATGTCAGTGTAATGGTGTAATGGCAGTGTAATGTCGGTGTAATGGTGTAATGTCGGTGTAATGTTGTAATGTCAGTGTAATGGTGTAATGTCAGTGGAATGGTGTAATGTCGGTGTAATGTCAGTGTAATGGTGTAATGTCGGTGTAATGTTGTAATGTCAGTGTAATGGTGTAATGTCAGTGGAATGGTGTAATGTCGGTGTAATGGTGTAATGTCGGTGTAATGTTGTAATGTCAGTGTAATGGTGTAATGTCAGTGGAATGGTGTAATGTCGGTGTAATGGTGTAATGTCGGTGTAATGTTGTAATGTCAGTGTAATGGTGTAATGTCAGTGGAATGGTGTAATGTCAGTGTAATGGTGTAATGTCGGTGTAATGGTGTAATGCCAGTGGAACGGTGTAATGTCGGTGTAATGGTGTACTGTCGGTACAATGGTGGAAATGTGTAATGCCGGTGTAAAGTCACCTTGAGAACGCCTGACTCCTTGGTCATCTTGTTCTGTAGCCACTTGATCTTGATGTCGCGAGACTGCAGCTCGTCCTTCCTGGTGACATTCTCCCTGGCCAAACTCTTGACCTCGCCGTTCTGCCACACACACACACACACACACATATATATATATATATATATATATATATATATATATATATATATATATATATATATATATATATATATATATATATATTGTATTCAGTAGAGGTAAACCTTGCTTATGTACGAAAAACTAAGTTATAACAGCACACATTCAACGCTACTCCTCTGAGAAGATAATATTCTGAATCTACTCATGCTGTCCCCATAGAAACACCGCCCTTGCCAATGCAAAACACAATATCGGACGTCCGTCGCCGCATGGTGACGTACGGCGGTTGACGTACGGCAGTTGACGTACGGCGACTCAATAATTAGAAGTAAATAATAAACCGCTCATCCGATAACACTGCATGTCAGTGGTTCCCAATCGGGTTGTCGTGAGATCTTTTGAGGATGCCCTCGAGATTCAGGGGGAAAATTGCATATTTGTATTATAATAGCATTTTTTGTAATAGCAGGATGAGGGTAAAGAAAATGTTCATATATATGTATAAGCTGTTGTTACACCGATGCAAAATGTCGAAATGAAGAAAAATATATAACAAAAAGAACGGATATATTAAATATGTATTTACTTAAAAGTGTGCCGGGAACTTTTCAAAGGCTTTCCAAGCGATGCAGCAAAGTGCAGAAAAGGTTGGGAACCACTGATTCATGTGACGTGCAAATTATACATAACACAATACCTTGAGGTCCAGCGCTTGTCGTAGCCGCGTGACATCGTTGGCCAGCGTGGACAGCTTATGCGTCAACATATCGCGCTCACGAGTAGTCTGACGTGCTGTCTTCTCTACGTCGGTCAACTGGCGCTGTACGGCTGTCAGCCGCCGTTCACGCTCGGCAAAGCGCAGTACGGCACGGTCCCGATCCTTGACGGCCGCGTCACGTTCGCCGGCGGCGCGTTCATATTGGCCGCGAACATTGTCCAGCTGTTGTTGCCGATTGGCCAGCTCCGAGGACAGCTGAGAAAGACGTCCGCGCATCCGTTGAACCTCAGCTGATGTGGATGAAGATTGATGTTGATGATCAGGATCCGAAGGATGGTCCAGATGGTGAGGCTGCTGGTCTGAGGATACGGCATCCAGCGGTGCAGAAGGCAGCAGCAACGAAGAACATGATGAAGAGACGGGAGAATGGAGGCCGGATGATGTGGTCGCACAGAACTGCTCCACATCGTCATCCTCGCCGTCTTCGTCATCTTGATCGACCAGTTGAAGAATACTGGTGACCGCCACGCCGTCCTCCACAAACGCGCACGCCTGGCTGAGATCCCGTCCGTCCGACGCGTTCTGTTCACACCGACCAGCCATGCTCGAACCTTCAACAACCTCATCAACCGACACACACTGACTGTCTCCCCGGTCCTCCGAGGCGACATCTGGTGAAACACCCGGAGATCTGATGACATCTGGATGTTGGCAGGATGTGGCGGACACCTCGTGCGCCACGTTGGCCGCAATCTCGCCGGTCAGTGTGCCACATTCGTCGCCAGCGCCGTTCACACACGTCGCTGCGTCGCCATTGGTCGCAGACGGCGCCGAAATCGCGTTGAATTCCGCACGATCAGAGTCCAAGTCGGATTCGGACGATGGACAGTGGTGTTGCTGTGGACCGGATTTGCAGCATGAGTCCGGACCGGATAGCTGCGGCGGTGATGACGTCATGTCCGCGACGGAGCAGCTCTTGCAGCAAGAATAAAAGCACTCATCGAATTTGATGTCAGGATTAATCAAGTAACCGCACGTGAATACCTGTAAATTACTGACCAAAAGCCCAGAGAATTGAGGGAAAGCACATTTATTATATACCTAAGACGTCAGCAATGCTAAATTTACGTTATCAAAATTAATTTTATCACGGTTGTATCTGGTCGTTAAGCAGCAATCAATATTTTATTGAAAAACATGTAGGTCTGTCGAATTAACGTCAGTTTATGCATGGACAAACATAAAAAGTACAATTAACAGCCAATTAACAGACACAATTAACAGACACAATTAACAGACCCAGTGGAGGATACATCAGTGGAAGTTTGTCTTCACTTTCTAGTGATATTTGAGAAATCGCTTGATAATATCGACTGAATACATCAAAATGTACATTTAGTTCCCGTCATACGGTATCAGAAAGTGGGTATGATGACACTTTAGCGCCCCAAGAAATAGTGCATGGTTTCAAAAACTACCGTTGCATTTCATGATGAAAAAATACTTTGCCGAAACGAAGCAACACATTCGATAAATGTGTCAAAACTCACCTACAGTCCACCAGTCGCCATACTACAAAAAAAGTCCACAACTTACTTTAATAATAAAGCCAAATGACTTAGATTTGGATAGATTTTTCACACAACATACGAAAAACACTCAGTAAAAATCATAAACCTGAGAACCAGCAAATGTAAATACTGGGCATTATTTGCGCACATGAAGCGGTTTACGAATCTATACATTTGGAACATGTAAATGAATTTTACATTGGAAAAATTCGTGAGTGTGTGATATTTATATGAATCTGTAATAACATTAATTGTTACGATTCAGAGAGCATTTAAATATAATATGCATTTTATTACGCTGAACGAGGATTTGTTGTTTCAAATACTATTTCAATTTCAGTAGATTTTCAATCCCATCTTGATTAAAATTTTAACATTTTCATTTGGTCAATTTTTCGTCGGTGAAATTTCGTGTCTTTATTCCTTCCCATAATTTGTTAAAAATACAACAAACCCTAACCTAAAAACAATTTACAATGAAGCATATTTATAACGAAATACCTCGAAAATACGAAATTGGAAATATTACTTACAATAATATACTTACGATAATAGTTGTAATACGAAAAAACAGCCATTATTGCTGGAACGCCCCTCGAACTTCTACTGGTGTTATCTCTGTTGCGTTGTTTTTTCTAGATGTGATCAACTTTGTCAAATTCTCACTTCATTGTTCAATTATTTGCTGTGCAAGCCATTCGTGTTAGGCATATTTGAAAAATTTGGCGCTATACAAATACATGTTTCAATTGTCCGACATTATTTAGCATTATAACACGTTGACGTATTTGTTTTGTTTTGTTTTTATTCACACCAACCAACAGGATGACATCCCAATTATAGGCGGAGTACACATAATATAATTCACGAAAGCGAATAGCAAATATAAGATTCTAAAACTTGGAAAAAAATATGTATATATAAAAAGTCAATTTTAATAACAGACTTTGCGAAGTGCAGAACGACTGATATTAAGGATGTCTATACCGGGCTGATTATTCACTAGCTTGTTTACTTTGTTGTAGTATAGAGGCAAGCGAGCGTGCCATATTATACCAGTGACCACTGTGCGCGTTGGTGGTATGTGCAGGGGGTCCCGGGGGCGCACACCTGGCGCACGTAATATAATTTCATGGCCAATTTCTTATGGCGTCCTAATATACAATATAGAAGGTCATTGACCCTGTCCCCATGTTTCTGACCAATCGTCCTATCGCCCTCGTCTCGCGCATGCTGCTAAACATACAGCAATGAACTACCAGCGAACAATGCACCCGCGAATAAACACCATGTCCTTCGTGTGATCTGTTTACATGTATGTATGCGTGTGTGTGTGTGTGTGTATTTCAGTATGTGTGTATGTGTGTTTGTGTTTCAGTGTATATATATATGTGTGTGTGTGTGTGTGTGTGTGTGTTCGTGTTTCAGTCTTTGTGTGTGTGTGTGCGTGTTTCAGTATTTGTGTATTAGTGTGTGTATTGTGTGTGTATGTGTGTGTGTGTATGTGTGTGTGTGTGTGTGCTGAACCACTTCGGTGTCAGTTTGATAAGACAACTCGTGGCTAATACGTAGATATACTGAAGGTAATGTGTATTGTGTGTACAAGCTCACTCAGAATTTCAATTGCGCTATTCTGTTTCGCTCAGTGTTTCCAGATGAACAATTGTGGCAACATTTCAGCCTATTCTATAGATCAGTGGTTCTCAACCACTGACATGGCCCCCTTCAACACAATTCGAGTTCTTGTGGCTCACCAGAAACAGTCCTTGGATCCCCTAGAAATCCTTGTGACCCCATATGCTCATGGATTGTCGTGGATATCTTTCGTGGATGGTGAGAAAATATTGTGGTCACCCATTTTTCAAATTCGGTCCTATGGCTCTCAAAAGAATACCAGGACCCATTAGGGGACCATATCACAGGCGGCGCCAGGATTTTTCCAATGTGGGGGCTGAGGGGAGGGGGCTAAGTAAAAATGTGTGGGGGCTTGGCGAAGCATGAAGAGCTACACTCGAACGCTGACTACATAATATTATAATAAGGGACTGGGGCACACTGATTCATTCCTCGAACTCGAGCCAAAATTACAGGACTTGATTTGCAGTGGTAAGAAATGTTAATGTCCATGATTATGATTTTTTGGGGGGCTTAGAGGGGCTTGGCATATTTTAGGGGGAACTCCAGCCCCCCCCCCCCTTAGAGCCGCCACTGGACCATATGACCTACGTTAATAACCACTGCTATAGACGACTCTCATTTTTTTTATCACAGAAATTTACGTAGACACGCTGCTGTCGCTCTGGAAGATAGTACATTTGTCTTCATATCTGTAAGTGTTTGATGTTAACAGCTTGGCGACGTTGCTCAAACATGTACGTTGACGAGAAGCAAGATTGCTACATCGGGCACATTGGCGATGGTGATGCGCGACCTGAAGACGTGGTGTTGCACGTGGAGACTCCGTGTCTTCTCTCGCCGAGCTTGTCACGTCTCATGGCCAAGGACGTCTACTTGAAACTGGAGAACTTGCAGCCAACCGGCTCGTTCAAGATCCGAGGTGTTGGAGAGCTGTGTCTCCAGGTGAGATCAACGAGAAATGAGATCAGTGATAAGCACCATGTTCAGAGGCGGCGCCAAGGGGGAGGGGCTTGGGGGGGATGAGACCTCCGAGAAAATGTGCCAGCTCCCTGAACTCCGCCTAACATCCTACCCATCCTAACATTTTGAGTGTAGTTCCCTATGTTTCGCCAGGCTCCCTTATTTTTTCCCTTAGTCCCTCAGCCCCTCTCACCAGAAAAATCCTGGCGCCGCCACTGAAACAAGGACTACAATAATTGCATTGAAATTCGCTCTCTCCCAGGAGTAAGAACCAATAGGCAAAATAGTCTTATTTATACAAAGAAGGCTATAATAATCAGTCACATTTTAAAGAAAATAATGCCACCTGTGTAAAAGACTGACAACAACAACAACAACAACATATATTTAATATAGCGCATATATTTATACACAGGCGCGAAAAAGACAACCGACAGGAACATCACAGCGAGCAGGAAGTAGGCACAAATAGAAAAATGAAAACACGTTTGCAAACTGGAACATGCTAGATGGCCGTTGGCTATCAGATAACTCATCCGCCCTTGACAACTTCCCTTTGAAGAATTGAATGAAAGCTGGGCTAGAACGTGAAAAAGTTCATCAAGCCAACATCGAACAGGAACAACTCGGCAGTATCAGAAAATTATGTACGTAGTGGTGTGTGTCGCTAGTTCAGTGGTTCCCAACCTTTTCGTGATCGAGTACCACTTGGAGGTATCGCGTACAGTCGCCGCGTACCACTCGCCTCCAAGAAAAACCTCAGTTATATCAGATATCACTTTATTTATATAATTGTACAAGTAGAACATACAAATCAACTGAAAAATAAACAACTCAATGTGAGGACTGTATCTACTTCTTCTCCACCAGCTGGTCAATGAGGGTATGAATACGCTCACAGCACATCGGAAATCATGCCCTGGTCTTCATGCCCTGGTTACTGTTTAAGATCCCTAAAGTGTTCGTGTACCGCAGGTTGGGAGCCATTGAGTTAGTAGTATCGCTAGTAATGTCTATTATAAGACAACGTAAAATGTAGCTACACTATCATTGACTTCATCCTCTCGTTGCCACGTATTGATACTTATTGACTCGCGAGTGTACAGAGTGAGTTTGTCTGCGTGGTGTAGTTGTTAGCACACCCGCCTCACAAGCGAGAGGTCTGTGGTTAGAAGCCAAGCGGAGGAGAATTTATTTGGGTGAATTCTATAATCCAACAGCCCCTGTCCACCCAGCAGTAAATGATGGTACCAGTTATCAGTCATGTGTTGTGTCATGCATTCTGGGGAGGTGGCCCTCTCTAATACGCCTTCCGTTCTTGTGACGTCATAACGTGGAGAGGGTCGGTTCTGCGGTGGCAGCGAGCTGCACGGGACACACCTGTGTGTGTTCATAAGCTTCGGCTTCTTCCCGTGTAGCAGCTGTCACTTGAGGACTATTACCTTTAACCTTTAACCAGGCTAGGAAGGAAGGTTACAAACGGGTGGTGTGCTCATCTGGCGGCAACGCTGGACTGGCCGCGGCGTATTCGGCGCACAAGCTAGGTCTGGCGTGCACGGTCTTCACTGCTAACACCACCTCCAATGCCTTGGTGGATCAACTACGTGGTCTCGGGGCCAGCGTACAGGTGGGTCGGCGCAGGAAACACACATACGTACATCAATATGGCTACCTTGGATAATCAAATGTGTCATGAGAATGACGTAAGATAGGGTAATTAAATCCAATTGTGGCAGCAGGGTTTTTTTGGTGAGAGGGCTGAGGGGGCTAAGGAAAACGATGAAGGGGGTTGGCGAAACATGAGGAACTACATTTGAAACGTTCATGGGCAGCATTTTCGGGAGGGGGTTTAGAGGAGAGGGGAACTTGACACAATTTAGGTTCAGTTGTAATCAGTTGCTAGGTTGTGTTGTCGATTCCATTCAACAGGTGGTCGGAGATCAATGGAGCGAGGCCAACCAGGCTGCCCTCAGATATGCCGAGCAGTCGCGGAGTTTCTTCGTGCATCCGTTCGACCACCCCGCTATATGGTAGTATAACAGACGAACACGATCAACAACAACAGCATATATTTGATATAGCGCACATATGTATACACAGGCGCGAAAAAGACACAACCGACAGAAACATCACAGCGAGCAGGAAGTAGGCACAAATAGAAAAAATGAAAACACGTTTGCAAAACTGGAGCATGCTAGATGGCCGTTGGATATCCGATAACTCATTCGCCCTTGAAGCACGTTTTGTTTTTTTCCTGTCGGGTGTCTAGCCACCCTCCTCACTACAGAACATTCAGGGGGAGCCGGTTAGTCGCCGACGACTCGACCATGAATCTGACTGTACTGGAATTACACGGTTACGCGTAGCAGGGCGAATCCTGACCAGACAACGAACAGGATAGGAGGATAAGAACACGAACATGATAGGAGGATAAGAACGCGAACAGGATAGGAGGATAAAAACACGAACAGGATAGGAGGATAAGAACACGAGCAGGATAGGAGGATGAGAACACGAACAGGATAGGAGGATAAGAACACGAACAAGATAGGAGGATAAGAACACGAACAGGATAGGAGGATAAGAACACGAACAGTATAGGAGGATAAAAACACGAACAGGATAGGAGGATAAGAACACGAACAGGATAGGAGGATAAGCACACGAACAGGATAGGAGGATGAGAACACGAACAGGATAGGAGGATAAGAACACGAACAGGATAGGAGGATAAAAACACGAACAGGATAGGAGGATAAGAACACGAACAGGATAGGAGGATAAGAACACGAACAAGATAGGAGGATAAGAACACGAACAGGATAGGAGGATAAGAACACGAACGGGATAGGAGGATAAGAACACGAACAGGATAGGAGGATAAGAACACGAACAAGATAGGAAGATAAGAACACGAACAGGATAGCAGGATAAGAACACGAACAAGATAGGAGGATAAGAACACGAACAAGATAGGAGGATAAGAACACGAAGGGCTGCTCGTATCTGCATTTTCCCTAATTCGGACCTCTGTTATAATGGTGATTTATTTATAATGGGGCATCCATTATTGCCTTCGGGAGGAGGAGTGTAACACCTTGCATCGACTCTGTTTATTGTCACCGACTGTAAATGGAAATACAGCAATATTCCCAGCTTATTTTACCAGCCACAAAAAGGCAGACTACACGCAATTTGTATCGTAATATATGTATATAGAAACAAAAACAACGAATAATGATAATAATAAATTTATTACACACACAAACAATATTAATTATTTTTTTAATTTAATAAATAAATAATATTTTCACTATTTATTGATTTTTTATTCTTTAGCATTGTCTTTGGGGATGGGGAACGCCAAATTTCCAAGATCCTTCACTGATCCACAGTCAAATTTGTCTGTATCCATCTGGATCCATGTTTGACTAGAAGTGTCTATCTATCGAGCGCTAAGGTCAGCTTGTGACCACTTGCCGTGGTCAGGTCAGGTCACGCCAGCATGGCTCGCGAGCTGCTCCACCAGCTGCCCAGCAGACCAGCTGCCATTATAGCAGCTGTCGGAGGAGGAGGGCTGGCCACAGGCTTGCTGCAAGGCATGGCGGCCATTGGTGAGTGCCAGTGGCGCACCCAGAAACGCAAACAAGGGGGGAATTCTTGTGTTTGTTTTTCAGTACACACACAACCAAATGGATAAGTTTCGCTATAACAGGTTGGTACACACACAGCTATCGAACAATAATATAAGGACATCACACACACACACATACACACACACACACACACACACATAGTGTACCGATAATAGGCGTGATCAATAATTCATGTCACAAGTTAGTGGCGGATCTAGAAGGGGGAGGATCAGGGGGCTGAAACTTACACCCCAAAATGTTACCATCAAATCATCCTAAGGAAGAAGTTCACTGAAAGAGTTTAAGAAAAAAAATCTGTTTGTCAAATTTGTTGATATAAGCATTATCGCAAAGCATAATCGCACATTATTGTTCGTATATATATGTGTGAGTATATATCATTTAAAACACCCCAAGTCATGACCTTCACACGCCTATATCTAGTCACTCATACATAATTCAGCCACCTCCCAAAATTGTACTCTGGATACGCCACTGGTACCAGTGCAATTTCGGCAGCAATCGTTTCTAATTTTTTACCTATTTAATACACATAATAGACCGCGTGCCAATTCAATTAATTGCTAATTTAGCCCATTAAAACTGAAGCAATGAGACAATAACAAAAAATTGAAGAAGTCAAACAGAACACTAATATAACTCTAAAATATCATTACGTTGCTACTAAGGTCCTTTGTGTGTGTGTTTGTGTGTGTGTGTGTGTGTGTATGTACTCACTAGTTGTAGTGCACAGGAGATGAGCAAGACTGGCAGACTGTCCTGTCTCCAAACTCACTATTTTGTCTAATATACATGCTTGTAGTGTTATTGGTGTTTGGCTCCCGTGTAACCAATAACACTACCAAACACAATATGTGTATTGATGAAGACACGGAAATAATAACGAGTTCGCCACAGATGGCCAAACACTGCCACACAATCCGTTTCCTGACCCGACACCAATAGGTCCTTATATAATCGACAGCATCTTGATGTGTGTGTGTGTGTGTGTGTGTGTGTGTGTGTGTGTGTGTGTGTGTGTGTGTGTGTGTGTGTGTGTGTGTGTGTGTGTGTGTGTGTGTGTGTGTTGATGACGCATTAACTCGTGGAAAGATAAAGTGTGAATTGGCTGCAGAAACACATGATGACGCAAGATTGCGTGCAGTTCCCGTGATTTTGATGAGTCGTCTAATGCATTTCCGAGTACAGTTGACTGTATAATAATGATCACTGATGCAACGCCATGAATATGAGATGACACACGCCCCATGCTTCAATTGTCCAATACTGCTTGATTCCACTATATCCTTCTCCCAATGTGGATACACCTATTTGAAAAACTATACTTTTCTATAGACTATACCTATATTTTCTTCTTGTGTTTGTAAGAGGTAAGAGGTATATTTTTGGCAGCAGCATTCATTCAACATTCAACATTTTCCATAGACAATTCATGCTTCTTCCCGCCATATATATTCCCGATTTTCAATATGTATTAATATGTGATATGCGTGATTTAACTGCAGGATGGGGCGACGTTCTGCTGGTGACTGTTGAGACAGAAGGAGCCGACAGTTTCCAGCAATCAATACTGGCAGGAGAGAGGGTCAGCCTGGACAAAATCACCAGGTGCTCTGTCTTGTAAAAGAAAGCTTCCACTCCACGGTTGCATAATATGTATTCAAAGACAGAATATGTTTTCAAAGACAGGATATATATTCAAAGACAGGATATATATTCAAAGACAGGATATGTATTCAAGGACAGAATATGTATTCAAAGACAGGATATATATTCAAAGACAGGATATATATTCAAAGACAGGATATGTATTCAAAGACAGGATATGTATTCAAAGACAGGATATGTATTCAAAGACAGGATATATATTCAAAGACAGGATATATATTCAAAGACAGGATATATATTCAAAGACAGGATATATATTCAAAGACAGGATATGTATTCAAAGACAGGATATATATTCAAAGACAGGATATATATTCAAAGACAGGATATGTATTCAAAGACAGGATATGTATTCAAAGACAGGATATGTATTTAAAGACAGGATTAGTATTCAAAGACAGGATATGTATTCAAAGACAGGATAGGTATTCAAAGACAGGATATGTATTCAAAGACAGGATATGTATTCAAAGACAGGATATGTATTCAAAGGCAGGATATGTATTCAAAGGCAGGATATGTATTCAAAGACAGGATATGTATTCTAAGACAGGATATGTATTCAAAGACAGGATATGTATTCAAAGACAGGATATATATTCAAAGACAGTATATGTATTCAAAGACAGGATATGTATTCAAAGATAGGATATATATTCAAAGGTAGGATATGTATTCAAAGATAGGATATGTATTCAAAGATAGGATATGTATTCAAAGACAGGATATGTATTCAAAGACAGGATATGTATTCAAAGACAGGATATGTATTCAAAGACAGGATATGTATTCATAGACAGGATATGTATTCAAAGACAGGATATGTATTCAAAGACAGGATATGTAATCAAAGACAGGATATGTATTCAAAGACAGGATATGTATTCAAAGACAGGATATGTATTCAAAGACAGGATATGTATTCAAAGACAGGATATGTATTCAAAGACAGGATATGTATTCAAAGACAGGATATGTATTCAAAGACAGGATATGTATTAAAAAAAACAGGATATGTTTTCAAAGACAGGATGTGTATTCAGCGCTGTCCCACGCGCGCCTACAAGAACACACCACTTGCACACCACAGCACGCTTTCAACACGATTCTCCCAACGAACTCCGAGGACCAAGCAAGGATACTATTTCACACACACACACACACACACACTCACATATTCATGCAGAAAAAACAAACGCCACCACGACACTTGACACTTGAAATCTTGCTTAATGAAAACCAAGAAGCTGTTCGCAACTGCGTTTTCCCAAAGTCCCAACTCTATTATAATGGTGTTTCACTTATTATGGAGCCCCCAAGTATTTCCTTCGAGGGAAGGGAAGTCTCATATATATATTCATATATATTTATAAGACTTCACACTGGCTCTATATGTATGTATGTGTGTGTGTTGTGTGAGACAGTGTGGCGAGAACGCTAGGTGCGTCGCAAGTGTGTGCCAGGCTGTTCGACAGCTACTTCACGCGCAACATTCGCAACATTGTCGTGTCCGATCTGCAAGCCATCTCAGCCTGTGTGCAATTTGCCGGTCTCATACATACACACATATACATATATACACATATACATATATACACATATACATATATACACATATACATACATATACGAATATATACACGCACATACATACACATATATAATTACATACACACACATACACACACAAGCACATACAAACACATACATACATACAAACACAAACATACATACACACGCACATATACACACACATACACGTGTGTATATATATATATATATATATATATATATATATATATATATATATATATATATATATACTAAACTATAGATACGCTGCCCCACACATGTGTGTGTGTGTGTGTGTTTGTATGCCTGCCTGTGTATGTGTGTATTTGCATATCTGCCTGTGTGTGCATGCTTGTCCGTATGTATGTGTGTATGTATGCTTGTCCGTGTATATGTATGTATGTGTATATATGTATATGTATGTATGTATATGTATGTATATGTATGTATATTTATGTATGTATATTTATGTATGTATATTTATGTATGTATATTTATGTATGTATATTTATGTATGTATATGTATTATGTATATGTATGTATGTATATGTATGTATGTATGTGTATCTATATATGTGTGTGCAGACGAGCATCGCATGTTGGTGGAAGCGAGCTGTGGCGCCGCTCTGGCAGCCCTGTACAGCCGCCGGTTGCCAGATTGTGTGACCAAAAAGACCGGACCGCTAGCGGTGATTGTGTGTGGAGGATGCGATGTATCGACCGAGCTTATTGGCGAATGGCGCCACGCGTCGCTCGTCCCCAGCCACACAAACAACGTCACGGTCCGTCCCCAGTCGGTTGAAGCTAAATGTGTAATGATTCAAGAGAATTAGATTGGGAAAATTTGATTTAGCGAATTTCTTCCAGTCCCTCGCCTCCTACAAAGACAGCACATTACATTAGAACGATAAAAACCTAGCCTAACCTAAAATCTATGAAAAATATAGAAACTTTTTGTGCGTTTTTTATAAATTAGCGTTTTTGATGTTCTTGAATCCTTACACATTTAGCCTAGACCTGCCCAGTCAAGTGCCGATGACGTCACCGGTGCAAAGCAGAAATACCAATCAACAACGACTAAAGCGCCATCTATAACGCTCAATTCGCAGACTTTTAAGCGACAAACGAAATAAAAAAGCATTAGGATGATTCTGTTCTGACAATAATTCTGAAAATAATAGCTAGACAGCAATCAGGAAGTTCGCGGACGGTCTACTGAAGTTGTCAGTAAGAGGGCGACGAAAGCACAAGCATACAATCACACACAGACACACACACCTGCACAAATAAAAATAACCGCTAGCGGATAGTTAAGAACCGTCGGAAAATGAAAATTACGGTAAATAGTGGTGAAGTAGAGCTGAATATAAATCACGAAGAAAGCAGAAAGCAGAACATTGAGAATATTCAAGAAAGTTGAAAAATAAGTTAAAATACAAAATTGGTTATGACGTCGTACAAGCTCAGGCAGAAAGTGGAAAAACCTAGAGCTTTTAGGGGTTGAATACAGTTGGTCTTTGACCGTAAGTCTGCAGTGTTGAGTGGGAACGATGACTTCGCTCTGGTCTACTAATATCTGATGATGGATAATGGATGTATTATTGAATAAATATTGTTACTCGTGTTGTACGTGTGATTGTTTTTCATCCATTATCGCGCCTTTGTCTTATTACGGCGCTATAGCAAATATTGTTTGTTAGTTTGTTTCAAGTGAACTTATATGCATGCGACATAACTCCTAGACACGCGACAAAACCTCCAAGCACAAGAGGACCATGGCATGAGTTTATTGAACAAAAGACGACATCCAAAATTCTAAGCGATTCATCAACCAAACATAGACGCGAATAAAACAGAATTACAATAGAAAAAAGATCGGACACAAACTCTAAACGAAACTACTTCAAAAACGCAAATGACTCAAACACGCAAATTTAATGGCTCACAATTACTCAAATGGACAAAAATATTTTATGCTGATAATCACAACTTTTATCAAGAGAAACCTCAGCTCGAATTCTTAATTCGGCATATTACAGCTGTAATTTGAACGAAACGCACATCGAGATCCTAAATTTTGTTTATTCGCCAGCTTCGCCGCCGAAACGCTACTTTCGCCTTGCTTACGTATAAATTTATAGCAAGCATATATTTCCATTTTATTGGAAATTTAAGCCCTGCTTATAAAACGCATACATCTTGTTTAATGCAGGATACACCTTGATTTTATACTATCAAGTTCAATTGCATTTATTTTGAAATTCCAGGACTGAGCAGACCAAATTGATTAACCGAACCGGCATTATTGGTGCTCTTCGTGTTGGGATAATCGTAATAGCAAAGGTATGTTGGTATTTTATCCCAATATTGATCAAATTCATGTTTTATTGTAAAAGTTGAAATCTGTGTTATACGAGTTTAGTATGGTTTCGCACAAGCATAATATTTAAAGTGTTAAATTTACGAAACATTAACCGGTAATTACAAATTGTTTCTTTTATTAAAATTAATGGCGCAGCGGCGAGGCTGTTTTTGAAGAAATAGATATGTGGATTACTTCATCGGAAGTGTACAGTGGATATTGAAATATTGATGAAATATCCTTTTGTTAAATCAATTGAGCGAATTTTTCTGTTGCCGATTTTTGGCCAATTTCTTGGTTGAATACTTATTTGATTGTTTTGCGTTGAATTAATAAACACACACAAATAACAAAATTATCTAGATATGGTCTACTATAATATCGTTTAACCTAAGCTTTGGAATAATTCAATAAATTATGTTTGGAGTAATATAATATTAAATATGTATATGTACTTAATATGTAATATTTAAAATATGCATTATAAAATGTAGGATCAAATGTAATGATCAAACGATGGACAACGGACAGCGATGTCCCACACGCGCCTACAAGACCACACCACACAGCGAACTCCAAGAGACCATCTCCGACTCCCCCGTTAGCGCATTATATATCAAGCTATGCTCAAAGAACATGTGTGTGACTAGTGATGCAAAAAAAACGTTTTTTTTGTTGCGTTTTTTTGCAAAAAAACATGTTTTTTTAGGGTTTTTTTTTGTTTTTTTTTAGAATGGCCCCAATTGTCATCGGATGTTAGATTTTAGTACGTAGAAATGAGTTCAATTGATGTTTTGTACATCTTTACGTGTCTTATTTCAAAGATAATTTGATAATAGTATAAAAAAACAAGAATATTTATCAATAAATACCGAAGAAGCCTGTTTGAAAGTGCATCCGGGTCGGGTGGTTTTGATTTTTTTCATTGAGAAAACCCATGTTTTTAAAGATGGTTTTAATTATGTGGATATTTGAAATAATTTGTCAGCATAACAAAACAAATTCTTTGAATAATCATGTTTTTTTTAAAAGAAACCGTGTTTTTTATGAAAAAACGCAATGATGTTTTTCAAACTGGTTTCAAATTTGTATTATTAATGTACAGGTCCAGAAAATGTTGGCAGCAGAACAAGACAAGCTAATTGGTTGGTCAAGTGTTTTTTTTGACAAACGTATATTTAAACTAACGCAATTTTAATGAAACAATGTTTTCTAAAACAGTATCTACGAGCAATACCTTTTGTATAGCAAGTAGCCTGCTGGTACGTATAAGCGGCTGGTTAAACCACTCAATTTAAACTGTTCTTTTAAGCCATGGTTTTTTCAAAATATATTGTTTTGAAAAATTGTTTTCGTACATGTAGAGATTGCGAAAAAAATTGGCGGGAGATCAAGGAAAGCTTAACCAAATTAACTGTTTTTTTTATTAGTAACCTGTTTTTAGAACTGGTTTTATGGATGATAGATTCTTTGATGTAGTTATTTGAATTCAAATAATTTTTTGTACATCAAATATATTTCCTCAGTTGTTTTTTTCTACACGAAAATATTGTGCGTTTTTCTGGTCCGTTGCCACTGCGACCCGCTTTTATTCGTAGTCTCATTAGGGACACTAAGTTTGTGTTTATATTCGTAGTATTTGTGTAAATATTTGCAGTGTTTGTACTTTTATATTTGCAAATAATTGATCTGCTGAATGAAATGATGAAACTTATTATAATCAACGTAGTTAATTTCTGGCAGGAAAAAGTTAATGTGTAAAAAATAATAAAAAATTATGCCACCTGTGGTTTTTTTTAAAACAGTTTCAGATTTTAGCATAAAAACGGTTCTTAAACCCTGCTTTCTTACACAATGATTAACTCAATAATTGAATGCAAAACTGTACTGTACATAGAAGTACCGCACAGTACCGTGCAAAAAATGATATTAGGACTTTCAGACACATTATAACAATTATATTGTGCACATTTAATGATAATTCAATTTGATAGGGTCACTAATAGCATGAATAACCCATGCGTTGAAAAAAAAAAATTCATTCAACATCCCAAATATATCATTTCCATAATTTGAATTCTCTGCATGACTCTTCAAAAAACCCCAAAAAGGACGTGTTTTTTTTGGTCGCGGTTTTTTTGGCAAAAAAACGTCGGTTTTTTTTTAGGTCGCAACTATATGTGTGACAACAACGATGACACATGAGCGCTCATACACATATACAGCAGATACATTGCGACATATAGTTGCATGGAATCAGTGGCAATGACGTGATCATACACACACGCACACATACACACTCACAAGCATACGCACGCATGCAGACGCGCATACACGAACTGATTAACGTGTACACACGCGCACGCATACACACTCAGGCTAGCGCGCTTGTTCTGCAAATCTGCAGCGTGCGATTGCAGGTCCGTCTATTCCAGGTATGTGTGATTCAACGGCGTTGACATCATCGCAATCGAGTGACGGCATTGCAACGTACACTGAAACTACATAAAATATAATATGTGTGTTAAAATAAAATATGTTTGAAGAGACCGGATTGCTCTGGACAGTGAAGTTAGGCGTGTCAACTGCTCAACAGTTCAGTTCTGTTTGAAAATGTCTGTCAGTCATCAGGCCTACAGTGACAGTACATGCAACATGATAAAATGTAAGTGAGCGTATTATATGAGCATATTTGGCTGCATTTTCTCACGGAATTTTGTTAAATTCCATAGTTTAAACCCCCCCCCCCCAAAATATATTTTACCCTTAGAACAGAAAAATCCGCCCACTTTTAGCATATATATTTTAATTTATAGCGAAGTTTTTTTTCAATTTCAATTCTTCATAAATAAATTAAACTGTTCAATTAGGCAAAAATTACCAAATGACATATAAAACATTGATATAATTTAGATATCTTGAATTACCTAAATCCTTGATCGACCCATATACGCTTAATATACGATAACATATTTGTGATAGAAATTCACCGATTTCCGTACGCAGACCGTTCTCAGTGAGTTTCTCAATTTCGCTAAATTTATTTCGCTTTGTCGTTTGGCAGCACTAATGAGCAAAGCCAATGTACCTCACGTGCAACAGAGAATATTCGAGCGTTCTTTGAGATCGTCCAGTCCTCTGCCTGTTCTGCAAAGAAGAAATATTCCGTCTCAATGCGTCAGTGATTTACCAAACAATTATACTCAGCTCCTGATAAGATATATCTATAAATTATTCAATTAGTACACGGAATCAACCAAACGGAAGACATAAACGGAATTATTCAATTAGTACATTCTGAATTTTGCATTACCAATGCAATATTTGAGCTTATATTTTGTGTTAAATGTATTTAATTATGATTATTTTATTTGTGCAATACATCCTATTTTTTTTTATTTTACATACATCAAATGCTTATGCTTGTATGTGACTTTTCAATACAATATTATATTTCAGTTATCACAACAGTACATGAAACAGGTGTGAGTCTATCTGTCTGTCTGTCTGTCTGTCTGTCTATCTGTCTGTCTGTCTGTCTGTCTGTCTGTCTGTCTGTCTGTCTGTCTGTCTGTCTGTCTGTCTGTTGTGCAGCGTGGTGATGCAGTGAGTGTGTTTGGCGTGGATATTAAGCGTGCTGCGGGTAGCAGTGGGCGTCGTTCTGTGTCCAGTATTGACATGTTTGAGCGAACACAACATCAGACGGCAAACATCCCACCTCCACCTCTGCCAGGATGTCAGACCACATCAGCACATACACATACACACATACATACACATTGGAATCTTCATGAATGGTGTGTCATTGCATATGTAAGCAAAATTCAGTTTTTTGTTCGACAAAATTTCCTTGAAATTCCACAAAATATGTTTAATGTATTATAATTGAACTATGTTATGAGCGTAGCCAGGTATGTCAATTTGGGGAGGCTTAGTGTATTGTTGGTCTTAATTCTAAGTGTCTGAATCCTCATGATTGGGGACATGTCGACAACTGTTTCTATGTCACCACATGCTTGATTGGCGCGTGTGTGTGTAGTTGATCGCGACAAGGAGAGGGACAAATTGGCGCATATGATGACGTTTGGCAAACAGGCTCCAGCCAACGATAACCAGTGTAATAAGTCAAGCAACGAGGACACCACAGCAAATTATAAATACTCACGACAAAATAGACTGGCAGAAAGTGAGCTATTTTATTTACAGTGCGTAATTTGTTATCGGGTGGATTGTTTATTGCTATTTATCTTTTTTCGAACCTTCTTTCTCTCTATACATGTTTTGGTTAGTTTCCCTGTACACGTGGAGTCACCGCACAGGGTGGTAATAGTGCACTTACACTCTTCCCCCATGCTACTGAATTTGCCACTGTAATTAATACTAATAAGAATAATTTGACTATTTTCACTGAGCTGCTTGATGTTCTGTTGATTATTCTTTTCTTGATTAAAACGCACCTGGAACCGATCCTTCATGAAAAGAATGCATAATAATCTCATAGGCTGAATGATACTGACAATGTGTATGTATGTGTGTATGTGCGTGTGTGTTTATTTGGCAGTCGAACGAGAGCTGGAGGAGAGACGGGAATTTATTGCAAAAATGAGCGAGCTGTCAAGTTTGAGTCGCAATTGTCGACACGAGATTGAATTGCAAATGCGCCGCTTGCAGAGCGAGAAAAAGTTGCTAGAAAAACAGTAAAATATAATCGTGTGGGTCATCGTATGTTTTTTGAGGCGAATTCGATTATCGCAGTGCAAAAACATTAAATTGCTTTTGTGTTTATCCAGAAAATATATGGTATCAGGCGATAAATACCTGGTGAATTTTGTACAATTTTGTGGTCAACATTTTGTGGTCAAAAATGAGAAAAAGGAGACTTGAAAAATCAAGTGATTTTTTTCTATTCTCACAAGTTTAAAAAATGAATTTTCACAAATGCCGCTCTTATTGCATTTTTTAATTGTTTCTCTTATATATCCATGGAACCCAAGTAAAAATATAACACGTTACGTAAACGGCGCACGCCATACTAACAATTGCGCACGCGTAGTTGGATGTTATATGCCCTGGAGTTTGAAACTGTTATTCCATTTACTCGACGATTTTCACATTTAAATTATTGTTAGATGAGGCACACTTCATTTCAGCGGTAGCCTCTGTAGCGGTAGTTAATTCGATTTGATTTGGCTGTCGGTTCATAGTTTCGAGTCCTCGGCGCCAAAAATCATAAATTTATTTTGTCATGACGCTGGTGAGTATATGGTCAATTATAATGCGTTGAGTTATTTGTGTTCTATTCTATTTGTGTTCATGTAATTTTTGTATATTTATCATTCCTTTCTTAAATTCTGACCACAAGATCCGACATAACTTTGTTTGTTGTCAACGAATTGACTTCGATTTCATTCATCTGAATCATAAGTCATCTTAAAATAATTACTTTCTAGGTTTTTTTATTTCTACCATTTTTCAACTTGAAATAATTTATGTCATGGGAAGTTATGTAAACCATCTAATTGAGCTTAGTTTTGATGTCCGATGACAGTCACTTTGTCTGCTTATTTAATTTGTGACTCATTACTATCCGCTTCTCTGTTTCATTTATATTTCACAGACTTGTGGATGCCATCATGTGTGTGTCTGCCGGAGAGCGAGAGAATAACTGAGCGAGCTAGATAGATAGATAGATAGAGAGAGAGAGAGAGTTTGTGAGTATGATGCCGCTATCTCGCAGCTCGTGGCTGTTGTTTTTATTCAAGCTGGCATGGCAGTGTCGAGTCAGACTGCCTCTACTACTCACCGTCTCCATGATGGTGCTCAACGCCAGGTAATTACCATCGCCATTACCATCTACCATTATCATGTGTATTACCACCTTTTTACCATCTTTATTACCATCTTTATTGTCACCCTTTTAACATCTTTATTACTATTTTTACCATCCTTATTACCGTATTTTTACCATCTTCATTGTTTCCATCTTTATCGCCATATCCATCATATTAACATCAAACTTTGAATATTCGTAGTAGAGTGCCAATTTCAAATATCAATTTCAAATATATATGACGCACTGTCGTCAAATGGAAACTTTCGACTATAATTTCAGCAGCTCATTCGCAAGTGTGAATATATGTCTGTGTCTGTGTATATGTGTATTGTGTGTGAATATGTGTGTCTGTGTATTGTGTGTGAATATGTGTGTATGTGTATTGTGTGTCTGTGTATATGTGTGTATGTGTATGTATGTGCATTGTGTGTGTGTGTGTTATGAACACGTGTGTTTGTGTGTGTGTGATATTAATGTATATGTGTGTGTTATTCATGTATGTGTGTGTGTTATTAATATGTATGTGTGTGTGTGTGTGAACACGCGCGTGTGCATATTGCAGGGTGCGTTTGCAGATTGACTGGAACAACGGTGGGGGTGCGATGGGGGGTCCCAACAATTGGGGCGGTGACCCCCACGCCGGGGGCGGGGGCGGGGTTAGGGGGGCAGACATTCGCCTCGAGGCCGAGCTGATGAGACAGGCACGGCCTCGGGCCACTGTCCAGGGGGCACAGGGGGGCAATGGAGATGGACATGATGATGATGATGAACGAATGGATGAGGAGAATTTGTACGAGCAAGATCCTTTCCCTTCAACATCGTCGTCGTCATCGGAAGAAGAAACATCTTCTTCAGAGGCATCATTGACAGGGTCTTATATGAATCTCTCGGATTCCCAATGTTCTTCCGCGGCCTAGCTAAAATCCTGTTGTGTGTCTGTCTGTGTGTGTGTGTGTGTTTGTGTGTGTGTATGTGTTTGTGTGTGTGTTGGGATATGCGGTGTTTGTTTGGGTCTTGGAAGCGAGATGCTAAATAATTTATTGTAAAAAACGCGCTGTTTGTTGTTTATTGTTTTCTAAGACAAATACAGTTGAGAAATACATATTTTTTTTATAAAAATTTGCCTGCATGAAAATAGTTGAGGGTCTCATGTAATTGACCAACTGAGTTAACTTTGAACACTAATGCATGATGGCTGTCATCCACCCTTGAGAGCCTCAACACAAATCTACACCCTTGCGTATCACATAAAAGTGATAAGTGGAAATATATTAGGAAGTAATGTGTGATTTTCCAGGAGTTATTCATTGAATTCTCCGTGTTATTTCATGCTGAGTTAGAACTAGTTCATAAAGCTGCAAAGAATTGTCGTAATTATCGTAAATGAGCGAGAAATACGGCTCGTAAATCGTCGTGTATAATTGTCGTAACTTTTTCCGTCAAAGCTTAGCTGGTTCATTGTCTGCATTGAGGTGTGTTAATGGGTGTAAATATTTGTTTTCTCACACCAACTATTATTTAAATCAAAGAACAAGGAAAAATAATATAAATGATTAATATGATTAATTTAAATTATCAATAACGATTGATATATAGTTATGTATGTAGTATCATACGATTAATATATATATATATATATATATATATATATATATATATCGATTAATATATATAACGATTAATATATATGAATATATTTGTATTCTTATGCACCTTGATTCATTAGCGGATCCAGAGTGCACTTTTTGGGGGTGGGCTGATTTTTTTTGTGAGGGGGATGGCTGAAATTTGGGGGCGATCAGTCATGTACATGCATCATTATGCAACGTCTTTGCGATAACGCTTATATATCAACAAATTATTTAAATTATTTAAATAAACAAGTAATTTAAATTAACAGGAAAATATTTTTTCTTGACCTCTTTTAGTGAACCTCTTGGTTATGAGGAGTTTATAGAACCATTTTTTGGGGGGCTTCAGCCCTCTGTGTCCCCTAGTGCCTTGCTCATCAAAACAGAGGGGGCAATTATATTATAAAACATAGCACACTTTGATTTTAATACGACACATTATTAAAGCAATTTTATATTGCCTTAGCCCTGCGTTGTAATACATCTGGGCGCGCCTCTGTCATGTTGCACGAGCTCTTGCGCGCACGTGCGCCCCTGAAATGTTCCCTGCTGGACCG
>OU696590.1:5909051-5911551 GCA_916048095.2 Sacculina carcini
ACTAACATGACACGCCGGTGCACATTTTTTCAGGCCAACACACACACACACACACACACACACACACATACACACACATTGCTGTACATTTGTTTATATAAAGGTTGAACTCTAATCTGTCCTTGGTGTATAGTCTCTCCCATGATGTCATATGGTATGCTTATGTGTGTGTGTGTGTATGTGTGTGTGTGGGTGGGTGTTTCTGGTTCTATACGTGCGAATGCATGTGTATATATGTATATATATGTGTGTGTGTGTGTGTGTGCTTGCTTTTAGGTCAATGGGTGTGTGTATACACACGTATGTATGTTTGTATGTGTGTTGGTTGTGGTTGTGTGTTGGTTGTGTGTTGTGTGTTGTGTGTGTGAATAAATTTATACTATAAATAAATCACACATTATTTGAAATAATTTTATATTTAATAAATTTTTGTCAATAAATTATGTATAGTTTAGTTTATGTAATTGTAAATAATTTATATAAATTTGTTATATAAATATTGATATTTTAAATATATATATATATATATATATATATATATATATATATATTTCTTATTATACCGGAGTTATGCTTGTATCAAAATATCCTGAATTAACCGCATATATTTATATTTTGTCCCGGATATTATTAATTATCTGAGTTTGCATGCGTGTGTGTGTATGTTTGTGTGTATGTATGTATGTATGCTGGCTAAATAAAAAATTTGCACGACATTTATTGGACAGAAAAATATTGCACACAAAAACGGACAAATACTCAAGTATGTGGGTATACAATTTTTCAATTTATACAACACAGAAATATAACATGCATTTCTCATTCAAAGCAGTTTATATGGGAACGACAAATATTGTTTATAATCACAACTCTATGTATTTAAACGGGGAGCTTTTCCGTAAATCCTTTATATACGGTGTTTTGGGTTTCACTGTTTTTGTCTGTGTGTGTGTGTGTGTATGTGTGTGTGTGTGTGTTGTCTCTCCACGTATTCTGATTGGCTACTCTGCCTGGTCACGTGACCTTTAGGCCACGCCCACCAACTGTATGAGTGTGTGTGTGTGTGTGTGTGTTGTACCTGTCTCAATTAGCGGATCGTTATATTAGCGTTACCTGTCCACTCTATATCTCTTACACATACACACACACACGCATACATACACATAAACTGGTTGATTGTGCTGCAGGTGTGTTTGTTTGTATGTCTGTGTGTTCGTCTTTGCCTGCTTGATAAGTGGTGTGTGTGTGTGTGTGTGTGTGTGTGTGTGTGTGTGTGTGTGTGTTGTATACAAATTCAAAACGGCGACGTATACAATATATTAAAATACACATTAAAATACAAACGACGTAATAACAAAACTTTTTTGTTTACTCACTATTCAATCATACATACATCGCTCAAAGTCCTTTCAAATTTCCCTTCAAAGGGTTTTCCAGAAAAAAACTATAAAACATAGGTAAAGACATATTTCCTTTAGTTACAGGACTTTTTGCACCCTCACAGGAACCAGGAACCGCTCAGGAACGCACCCACGGTTAAGAACCGCTGTTACAACCGCTAAATTCTAGATTCTAGATCCTCTAGATTCCGCTAGATCTTACAATAAGCAGTCGTCCGTTAGACCTGTGGACCATCAGCTTTTGCAGATTCTCTACACAGAGATGAGATCTTGTGTGTCAGTTTGGTTAGACACAAGCTCATCACCCATTCAGCAAATATATGTGTGTGTGTGTATGTCTGTGTGTTCTTTCTCCCTTGTAGGGGTGGGTGTGTCACGTTTATGGTGGTGGCTGTGTGTGTGTGTTTTGGAGGAAGCTACTAGGAGGGGTGGTGTGACTAGGGGAGAAGTGTGTGTGTGTGTGTGTGTGTGTGTGTGTGTGTCTTTGATGGTTCCATGAGGCACTGACGGATGCAGAGGGGGGAGTGGTTCAAGGGGTGAAGCCCCCCTTCCGAAATGTTCCCATGTTCCCTTGCTCATAGCCAAGAGGCTTACTAAAAGAGGTCAAGAAGAGAGATATTACTGTAGAATTAGTTGATATAAGCATTATCGCAAAGCATATTCACACATTATTGTTTGTGTGTAAATGTGTGTGTATATATCATTGAAAATGCCCCAAGTCATGACCTTTATACGCCTTTACCTAGTCACTCATACATAATTCAGCTCCCCCGAAAATTGCACTTTGGATACGCCACTGTTATGAAGGATTCATATTGACACTAATGTTGGATTTTTCACAATTTCTGCTAGATATTTTTTCACGAAGAGAAAAAAAAGTTTTATTCGTTTCTAAACCAATAAGCCTATTATTCTCGGCTTATATATGGGTTTATTGTATTATTGAAAAATGTACAATATCACCGTTTCTATATTTAATGGTTGATTGTTTTTTGTTATTTTTTATTATTTTCTTTTCGAACTCTTTCTCTCTCCGTACATCTTTTTTGGTTAGTTTTCCTGGTCACATGGGGTCACCGCACAGGGTGGTAATAGTGCAC
>OU696590.1:5914051-5951551 GCA_916048095.2 Sacculina carcini
TACACATACACTCATACACACATACATACTTGAGTATGCCGGCGTCTCATATTTGCTGTCATATAACGGCATACGTACGTGTCAATTTTGGTGACACGCACACACACACATACATACATACATACACACACATAAATACATACACATGGATGCAGATACTCATGTAGCCATGTATACGTCAGCAGACATATGCTGCTGAATAACATGACGGAAAACATGACAGAAAACATGTGATGTTTCCACTGCACTCTCGGTGTCGGTAACATGATACACATACACACACAAACACACACACACACAAACACACGCACCGGATTTCCGACACCACCGACACATCCATTTCTGTGTTTCGCTGACAATATTTGTATAGATATGTGTGTGTGTGTTTGTGTGTATTTGTGTGTGTATGTATATTTGCAGTGGTTGTCGCGTGCGATAAACGATAATTATCGCTGAGGTCAAACTTTTTATTGTGTATCGTTTATCGTAAACTCTTCTGAAAATGTCGTTCATTCACTTATCGCTAGTCCCAAAAACGAGGAACGATAAATGCATAAGAATTTTGTCAAAATGTAAAAAATGCACACGGCAGCAATAGTCACAACAGCCCGCCTGACGTTTTCAGACCAGTTCAAGCTGAGAGTATATATAGGGTAGAGACTAGAAGGATCAACACTGGCTTGCAAGTGAGCTCTGAAAAACCTGATCTGAGAGCTGCCTGAAAAACCACATCAGTGTGTGTATCACATTATTCGAGTTAGAATGTGGACAAATCAATGGTACTCCGCCCACCAGATTAGCCCAGGCGCGCCGAGAGGGATGGGGCCCCGCTCAGTGCGGCAAGAAATTTGTGAGCCGTCATTGCAGAGAATGAGTGCAACTCTTCAATTTCTCTGCGCGTTGCTTAGAATTTAGTGAATTTCAAGGCGTAAAGTAGCCTAGATTGTTCTTGTCGTTTTGAGATGATCGTTTGGGCTTCTTTCTCAACGTGATTTATAAGGCTCTTTGGCGTGTTTTAGACAGTCTGGAAAATAAAAATATATGTTTATAGATTTAATTGGAGTGTTAATAAAACCTAAGACATTCATTGCTTCACTTCGAATTAGAAATATGCTGGTTTAGCTCGATTTTATGTACTGGGATTCCGATGTTTTAAAATGTACTAATTCAAAAATTACGTTCCGACAAAGAACAACTTTTCAAAAATAATTAAAGCTCTTCTAGTGTGCAATTTTTAATATTTTTGAATTATTTATATTTATTTCGGTTTTTTGGTCTCGCCGACAAAACAATAAGAAATATACCTAAGTAACATTTATTATTGCAATCTCACTTTTTCAAAGTTATATTTATCAAAGCTTTTATCTATTTGCTTTATCTTCTATTTTAGCTATTTATCAACGCACTGTTCTAGTGTTATTTTTGACAAATGCCTTTTCGTTGTTAGGTTAGGTTAGGTTAGGTTTGTTAGGTTAGGCTGGTTAGTTTAGGTTAGGTTGGTCTGTATAGGTTAGGTTGGTTATGCAGCCCTGAAGCCCAGAAACTACATGCAGTCAAATCGTGCGAGTTCATTGAACTTTAGTCAGTCAGACATTGCCAGTCTCTTTGCTCTCTCTCTCTCTGTCTCTCTTTCTGTCTACTCTTTCTACTCTTTCTACTTCTTTTCTACTCTTTCTAGCTGCTTAGCTCTAGTTTCTTTATCTAGACCAGTGGTTCCCAACTGGATTTGGCTCGTGGACCCCTAACGGTCTTCGGGCACTTTCCGTGGACCCCGCTTCAATTTTGTCAAAAACGCGATTTTCAATTTCAATGCGAGACTTGCTCTTTGCAGTCCGCCACCAGTTTTAATATGTTTGGTTTGGTCTCAGAACATGCGAGTCTCATATCATTACTCATTTCAAGTCGATTTCTCTTCTTTGGCTTCAGATCGAACATCACTGAAAACCCTGTTTCACACAAGTACGTCGTAGGAAACGGGATAAACATCTGCGCTGCCTTGTTGCAAAGACGTGGATAGGTGTCCTGCTGTTGTAGCCAAAATTCGCTGAGGCTTAGCTTTCGGAATTCTGCCTTGGCCACTGCTGATTCTCGGAGCATGAACAGCTCCTCTGCCTCCTCCATTTCGTCGTCCACGACCGCTCCGAATGATTCTTTGTACCATGGATAGTAGGCCGGTTCGACGCCGTCGAAGTAAGCCTTGAACTCACTCGTGAGCCTTTCGAGATGCGCAGCGATGGACTCCTTCAAATCATCAGGGAGGTCAAGTTGTTTGTCGAGGAGGAAGGCATCAAGCAATGGAAAGGCAGCGACGTTCCCTCGGTGCAGTCTCCGAATCCAGAGGGCAATTCGAGCCCCCAATCCGGCGAGTTTGTCCTTCACGTCCGATACAGACGCCTCACGGCCCTGGAGAGTGACATTTACCTCGTTCAAGGTGCCGAAAATGTCTGCCAAGTACGCCAGCTTCATCAGAAACTCCGGGTTTTTGTAGTTTTCGGGGCGATGATCTCCTCTGGTTTCCATCTCGCGAAGGAAGATCTCCACTTTCGTGTGCATTTCAAAGACCCTGGTCAGGCGCTTTCCCCACGAGAGCCAGCGAACCTGAGTGTGGTAGAGGAGGCTCGTATGGGTCGAGCCCATTTCCTGTGCCATCATTCCGAAGAGCCGGTGGTTCTTGGCGCGCCCTCGAATGAAGTTGGTGGAGCTGATCACGGAGTCGAGCACAGAGATCAACTCAGGATGCATCGTCTTCGAAGCGAGAGCGTATCGGTGAAGAGAGCAGTGAGAATTGGAGATGTGAGGCCACTTACTCTTCACGAGGGTAATGAAGGACAGTGGAGGACAGTGGACAGAGGACAGTGGAGAGGTTACTGAGAGCGGCAGTGCGAGAGGAAGCCTAGCTGGCTTGGCGGGCTCGCTTGAAAGTATCCTATCAGAAGCGTTCCCTCGAGAGTGACGTCATTTCTTTCTCTATCTCTCACACTTATTTTGATAAATATGTCTTATTGGTCTCTTTTCTGAGAAGGTGAAAAATGCTGTTATTTATTTTAAAAAAGACTCTGAGTTATGAATATATGCAGAACTCTTGTTTTTTTATATTTCATGTTTTGGAAACGGACGAATGAGAGACGTTCCCGCGAATGACGTCATTGCCTACCTAGTTGTTTAAAAAAAACACGAAGGACATTCTTTATAAGACAATTTTTGCATGTAACAAGGTCGAAAAGAATTATGCTATGTGATTTTAAAAGATTTTTCTTATAAATCTTGCTCTTGAACTAATTCATTTATGTTCGTTGTTAATAACTCGTTCAAAAAATATTTTTAAATAGTCACTCAAGAAAAGTCTTGGTAAGCTATTAAAGAAAACGAAGGCAAGCGAGTTACTAGGTGATACTTGATTATTTTGAAAAAGAAATAGAGATCATTACACGTGGACCCCCGGCCAGGCCTTCGTGGACCACCAAGGGGTCCACTGGACCACTGTTGGGAACCACGGATCTAGACCTAGTGATATTTGTGAGTATTGTTGTACACTTAGAAGTATTGTTTTAAGTTAGTTGATTGGATTCGTAATACAGTCGACTCTACAAATAGCGGAATAATCGATTGATCCCCATTGTATAGGGACCCCAGAGTCGTGAAGATCTCGAACAAAAATCATGCAGAAATTTATACTTTCGTATAACATCATCAATTTAACAATTTAAGCATCTCAAAACACATCACTCACGATGGTAGCATGTATATTTCGGCTGTCCAGATATTTGGATTCATTTTCCACCGCTGCGTTGAAAAATTAGACTTGTCCATGTGACTGAAACATCTACTGTGGCTACAGGTCCCCCTTTCCCAGAGGAAAGTATTATCCGCTCAGAGGCGGGGGTATCATAGCTGCCAAGCTACTCATTGTCGCCTGCTTTCAGTGTCTTCACAAATTCACCATGACACCGTGACTCCTCGAGCTATATCAGTAACGGGTTGACATAGTCGAATCCGTCAAAGTCGCTCTGGTTGATACGTTGTGTACACGTATCGTTGTCGAGTGTCAGTTGCACCGGCTCATCGGTGAACTCGGGCGGAAAGTTGGCCAGGTCGCGTTCGGTCTCGACGTGCGGCTTGTACGGCGGTGTCAGCTGTTTTTGCTCCAGTAACTTCCAGTCGAGGCCCATAAAGAACTTGTCACCAAATATGTCTTGAATACCGGTATCTGGATGGCAGCCCAGTCGCTCCACCGGGTTCTTCTTGAGAAATCCCTTGATGATGTTGCGCGCCTCCACCGACAAGAACAGTGGAATGTGGATGGTCTTCTTGAGAACACACCTCATACACCGTATGTGAGGTATGTTGGTCTCGTCTCTATAGGACGTGTGAACACAGAACAGACATCTCAGACATATCACGTACGTATGACAATTGTCGTTAATATTGAACGGATAGCGAGCTGTCATCATCACGTACATGAGCACGCCCAGCGACCACCAGTCCACACTGAAGTCGTAACTCTCGCCATACACTATCTCCGGCGCCATGTAGCCGGGTGTGCCACAGAAGGTGGACGTTTTGTCGCCCGGTCGCATTCCCTGCTTGCACACGCCGTAGTCAGTGAGCTTGATGTGACCCTCGTGGTCGATCAGCACATTTTCCGGCTTTAGGTCACGGTGGATGATGCCTTTCTCGTGCAGAAATTTGAGTGCCACGCAAATCTCGGCCGAGTAGAACTTGGCGAGATACTCGGGCACTTTGACTTTGTCCTTTATGTTAAACAAGAGGTCTCCGCCACGCACAAGCTCAATCACAAAAAACAGCCTAGTGGGACTCTGGAAGCACGAGTGCAGTCCCACCAGGAACGGGTGGTTGGACGCCGTCTCAAACACGCTCTTCTCTGTATGTAAGAAGTCGATCATCGCGCCGTTGGTGAACGATTCCTTCTTCATCACTTTCATGGCGTACACGCGTCGAGTTTGTCGCAGCTCCGCCATGAATACTTTGCCGATGCCGCCGCGTCCAATCACGCCGATCAGATCAAAATCAGCCAGTGAGTAATTGGTGGGACTTGCGACCGCGTCAATCGAGCTGTTCGCCGCGGCCGCCGCAGGCACCAGGTCCACACTGACCGTCTCAGTGTTGGTGCCGTCGACGACGAGTTGAGACGAGAGAAGCTGAGAGCAGGGCAAAGAAAATGTCCTAAATGATGGTGATGGTGATGGCAGTGAAGATAATGGCGGTAGTGATTTGTGTTTCGGCTTAAAATTGGATCTTACGCTTGGTTGTGGTGATGGTAATTGTGACTTGTTTGGGTATAATTCTGTAGATAATGTGCTTGCACATTCCACAGATCCCTCTGGTGCCGTTGATATTTTCATATCACGGGCGCATGACGGTGAGAACTCATCATTTGTAAATGAGACCTCATCGATTGCATCTTGCATCTCAATGCATGGCGATTGAGGTTCGTGCTCTTCGAATTGAGCGACCACATCGCTTAATTTGTCCAGTTGATGATTGCAGAGATCCGCGTGGCGAACCTCTTCAAGCACAGCGCGGACATTTGGGTCGTATTTCGCCAACGTATTGAGAATGTCCGTGATCGTTGATGTCATTCGATCGATAATGGTCGTTTCCGAAGACTCCTGTCTGATGAGGTCAACGCAACGCACCAGCACTAGTATATTGTCCCGATTCAGGACGATATTACTGATGGATTTCTTGTCGCCGACTATTGCCTTGAGGCAGAGCACACACTGGTGTAACACCTGGTGTGCATTGGTAATTCCTTTTGACTTTTTGCTGCTTGATTTTGATCTTTTGAAAATGGGCATGCAGCAAGTTTGAGCGGTGGTCTGTTCTTCTTGGTCGATGCGTTCTCTGGCCGACAGTATAATGTTCATATAATCGAGCAGAACAATGACTCCTTGCTGCTCCACGAAGTCTTGAAGCCACCATATGGTGTACATTCGTAGGGAGATCTCCAAGTCTTTCATCAATGCCGTGTGCTTGCCACACAAAGCCAGAACTTTGCTGGGCTTCTTGTTGGTCATTTTCGCCGAGTAGATTTTGAGATTGCGCACATAGTACGCTGGACATTGGCGAATGCTCTTTTTCCTGTTTGAAAGCATGCTCCACTTTGAAATGGTGTTATAGTGGACACAAAGACTTGCTGCCTGTTCGGTAACACCGGTCCAGGCGAGGTGTTTGGCAAACGCCTCCTCAATGTCGATGTTGTTGCTCATTGCTTGCATGTCTTCAGGCATATTCACCTTGAACACGAAGTAAACTGAGTGTATGTGAAAACTGTGTTTCACAGACGAAATCCAGCTCAGAAATGGCAGCATCAAACACAACTACTTCACTAGTTACCTCGTAAATAGATTTCTAATGAAAACTCATGATAAACAACTAATTGGCACTTGCGGCTGGAATAAATAAATTATTCCTACAAATATCTGTATATTTCCTCGTAAATAAATTCCATAATAAAACTCGTGAAAACAACTGATGGGTACTTGTGGGTGAGATAATTTAGGTCATGCTATTTTCTGTATATTTTAAATTAGCGAACATTTTCTATTTGAAGCTATTAGGTGGGTCTACTGTATTTTGTCATATAGCATATCAATGTTTTATGATATATTCAAAGGTTAAATGGTTAAATTCCTAAGTCGCAGCTGCTACACGGGAAGAAGCCGAAGCTTATGAACACACACAGCCCCCTTGCAGCTCGCTGCCACCGCAGAACCGACCCTCTCCACGCTATGACGCCACAAGGACGTAAGACGTATTAGAGAGAGACACCTCCCCAGAATGCATGAGACAACACATGACTGATATCTGGTACCATCATTTTCTGCTGGGTGGACAGGGGCTGTGGGATTGTAGAATTCTCCCAATGAGATTCTGCTCCGCCGAGTTTCGAACCACGGACCTCCCGCTTGTGAGGTGGGTGTGCTAACAACTACACCACGGAGTCCACATTTTCTATGATCCAAATATTTTCTATGATAGCCGTATTTTTGCGTGTCGGCGCGAATGTCATAAAATATTTACCTATTCCAATGGTTGATCAATTCCTGTCTGTGTTGTTATATAGATATATATTGTTTTATCAGTATTCTGGTTATTTGCTATTCCTGAAAGGTTGACACTTCTCGCAGTAACCAAATTTACTGTCCTTCAGCCAATTGCGTCTACCAAATGCTAGTCAACAACATCAGATCTCGGCGAACTGTTCAACAACAACAAGAGAAGCAACAACAGATGAATAAGCTACAATCAGAGGACAGTGGTGACGTCACACCTCCTCTGTATGATTGCATGCAACAGAGCTTTAGTAATAGAGTAGAGACTAGAAGGATCAACACTGGCTTGCAAGTGAATCTTGAGATGCCTCATATGAGAGCTGCCAATTGTGTGTGTGTAGCTGGCCAATCACATTATTAATCACAGCTGCAGTGCGCCAGTCTCGCTGGAGTTCTCGAGTTAGAAGGGTGTGTGCAGCCTTCTCCCATGCGCCTTGACTAGAGATGCGACCTAAAAAAATCGAAGTTTTTTTTGCCAAAAAAACCTCGACCAAAAAAACACGTTTTTTTTTTTTAAGTCATGCAAATAATTCAAATTATGGAAATGATATATTTGGGATGTTAAATGAATTATTTTTTTATCAACACATGAGCTATTCATGCTATTAGTGACCCTATTACTTACATACTACATATTACTTTTTTACTACCAGAAATGAACTACGTTGATTATAATAAGTTTCATCATTTCATTCAGCAGATCAATTATTTGCAAATATAAAAGTACAAACACTGCAAATATTTACACAAAGACTACAATATGCACACAAACTTAGTGTCCCTAATGAGACTACGAATAAAAGCGGGTCGCATTATTCAGAGTGGCAATCCTGACCAGAAAAACGGACAGTATTTTCGTGTAGGAAAAAAACGACTGAGGAAATATATTTAATTCACAAGAAGGTATTTGAACACAAATAACTACATCAAGGAAACCATCATCCATAAAACCAGTTCTAAAAATAGGTTACTAATACAAAACCAAGTAATTTGGTTCAACTTTCCTTGATCTGCCGCCAATTTTTTTCGAAATCTCTACATCTACGAAAACCGTTTAAAAAAAATTATTTTGAAAAAAGCATGGTTTAAAAAACATTTTAAATCAAGTGGTTTAACCAGCCGCTTATACCAGCAGGCTACTTGCTATACAAGAGGCATTTGAACGCACATCAATCAAATCTATCTTCCATAGACACTGTTCTAGAAAGCATTGCTTCATTAAAAAAGCGTTAGTTTAAATAAACGTTTGTCAAAAAAACACTTGTCCAACCAATTAACTTTTCTTGTTCTGCTGTCAACATTTTCTGATCTGTACATTAATAATACAAATTTAAAACCAATTTGAAAAGCAATATTGCATCTTTTCATAAAAAACATGGTTTCTTTAAAAAAAACACATGATTACTCAATGAATTTGTTTTGTTCTGCTGACAAATTATTTCAAATATCCGCATAATTAAAACCATCTTTAAAAACATGGGTTTTCTCAATGAAAAAACCTTAACCACCGGACCCGGATGCACTTTCAAACAGTCTCCTGAGGTATTTATTGATAAATCTTTTTGTTTTTATACTATTATCAAAATATCTTTGAAATAAGACACTTAAATATGTACAAAACGTCAATTGAACTCGTTTCTATGTACTAAAATCCAACATCCGATGACAATTGGGGCTAATTCTAAAAAAACATAAAAAACCCAAAAACATGTTTTTTTTTGCCGAAAAAAACGTTTTTTTGCATCACTAGGCAGAGGTGAAGCCTGGGCAATTTCCCAGCATGTACAGGGAGAAGTGGATCTCGCTGTTGGATCATCGACGTGACCTAAACCCCCGTGGACTCCGTGGTGCAGTTGTTAGCACACCCGCCTCACAAGCGGGAGGTCCGTGGTTCGAAACCCGGCGGAGCAGAATTTCATTGGGCGAATTCTACAATCCCACAGCCCCTGTCCACCCAGCAGAAAATGATGGTATCAGATATCAGTCATGAGTTGTGCCATGCATTCTGGGGAGGTGGCCCTCTCTAATACGTCTTCCGTTCTTGTGGCGTCATAGCGTGGAGAGGGACGGTTCTACAGTGACAGCGAGCTGCACGGAGCACGCCTGTGTGTTCATAAGCTTCGGCTTCTTCCCGTGTAGCAGCTGCCGCTTAGGCATTTAACCTTTAACCTTACCCCGAAAAATGTATCAAACCTACTCCCCCTCTTTTGAACCCGCCCCCCCCCCAATCCTTAACATGAATATATCGATTGTAGTTGCTCATATTTAAGCCAAGCTCCCGCATTCTTTTCGTTAGCCCCCTAGCGGAAAAGTTCTTGCGCCGCCACTGCGCTATGACCGCTAGTCATTTCCATCATCTACATGAATCTTTCATCTGTTGAATCTGTGCACACATGGCAATGCGTTTGCAATGTACGTGTGTGTGTCTGAATGCAACACATGACATTTATTGCAACGGTGAATTGCAATGGCTTGCAAATTAGCGTGCATTGTGTCTATAATGCAATGCCACACTAGACTCATGTATGTGTGTGTATGTGTCTGTCTGTATGTGTGTGTGTGTGTGTCTGTCTGTATGTGTGTGTGTTGTGTTGTTGTGTTGTGATGCCTGCTGGTCATAGCAAGCAATGAACAACATTCCCCTCTCCTCTCTCCTTGTCTCTACTCCTCCACTCTCTCTCTCTCTGCTTTCTCAAGTCTCTCATCTCCAGGAGATTGGCATTGGCACATTGCCAAGTTGTTCACATCACGTGTGTATATGCGTACGTCTGTGTGTATGTCTGTGTGTTTATGTATATTTTTGGCCTATTTCAGGTCTATGTACGCATGTGTGTGTCTGTATGTCTGTCTGTCTGTCTGTCTGTGTGATTGCAGCTTGAATGCGCGCCCTTTTAACAGCTGTTTTAGCTGTTTGTGTGTCTGTTGTCTGAGATTTACATGTGAACGTATGTTTGTTTGTGCTTGTGTTTGTGTGTGTTTGTGTACCTGTCTGTGTTAAGCTGTCAGGTGCAGTGTGTGTGTGTGTGCGTGTGTATCAGTAAGGCGGATGCAAATGTGTATACAGGGGCGACAGCAGGATTTTTCCGGTTGGGAGGCTGAGGGGGGCTAAAAGAAAAGTTGCGGGGGCTTGGCGAAACATGAATAACTACACTTGAAATGTTCTTAATCGGGATTATTCTTGGGGGGTTGGCGCATTTTTTTGCGATTCTTTAGCCCCTCCAATATCTCTCTTGGTGCCGCCTCTGTGTGTTTATGTCTATTTAAAGAGCCTTGACAGGATGGTGGGCTTGAATTTATGCTATCTTCCTAGCGCCGGGATAAAGAAAAAAAACCCGGCATGCGGGCGGATTCGAACCGCCGACCTCCGTGTTTACAGCGACCACCAAACGCGTGGATTTGTGTCTCGGAGGCTCTCAAGGGGGGATGACAGTCATCATGCATTAGTGTTCAAAGTTGACTCAGTTGGTCAATTACATGAGACCCTCAACCATTTTATGCCTAGTCAATTACAACACACACATACCTCAATGAAAAGTATATTGCTTGATGACAATATACCCTTAAATTTACTGAACTCAGCAGAATTCTCAATGGGGGGGGGGGGGGGGTAAAATTGCATATTCAACACCACTGGTCAATTTATCAGGGGGTATATATACCCCGAATACCCCTCAGAATCTACGCCCATGCCGATGACTGGTTTCAGTACTGAACTCTGGGATATTCAAAACATCACATTAAGGCCGAGTGTATACTTTACGTCCACGATTTTGTTTACATACGTTTGTGTGTGTGTGAGTGTCTGTGTGTGCGTGTGTGTTTACATCTGATACACATCAACCATAGTGTCTGTATGTGTGTGTGTGTGTGTGTGTGTGTGTGTGTGTGTGTGTGTGTGTGTGTGTGTGTGTGTGTGTGTGTGTGTGTGTGTGTGTGTGTGTGTGTGTGTGTGTGTGTGTGTGTGTGTGTGTGTGTGTGTGTGTGTGTGTGTGTGTGTGTGTTTATTGACACAGTTCTTGTGATTGATCGCACGATAGTTCTCACGCTTGGTTTTGGTGTGTATGTATATGTGTGTGCATCTGTGTGTCTCTCTGTGTGTGTGTATGTGTGTGTGTGTGTGTGTGTTTATTTAATTTGCCTACACTGTAAAACAGTTGTGAGGCATTACGACAATGTGTGACACCGTAGGCGCCATATGCTGATCAAGACTTATTATTCTCAAATAAATTTTTTGCCGTGCATTTTTGTGCTTCGTAACTCATTTTCTATCTCGAACTCATTCTCTCTCTCTCTTAAACTCAATCAAATGTGAGGAAAGACACTGGAAACGAAAATAATAAAACACACACACACACACACAAACACACACACACACACATACATTTGCCATGTTCTGTCCGACCTTTAAATCATAATAAACAATTGTACTCGTATATATAAATGTGTGTGTGTTTTTTTGTTTAGAATGTATTAGCCGCAAAATGGCAATCAAAGCGTGAAACAATATATATAAATCATGAAGACTACATGGCATAAGATGTTCGTTGAGATGTCTGGTCCGCGGTTCGAAACCCGGCGGAGGCGAACTCTATAATCCAACAGCCCCTGTCCATCCAGCAGTAAATGATGTTACCAGATATCAGTCATGTGTTGTGTCATGCATTCTGGGGAGGTGGTCCTCTCTAATACGTCTTCCTTCCTTGTGACGTCATAGCGTGGAGAGGGTCGGTTCTGCGGTGGCAGCGAGCTGCACGGGACACACCTGTGTGTGTTCATAAGCTTCGACTTCTTCCCGTGTAGCAGCTGTCACTTGAGACATTAAACTATGTTCAGCTATAGTAACATAAAAATATAGCTATAAATATTAAATGTAATTCTTAAATACATCCTAAGTACAACATCATTTTCAAACAATTCTAGTGTATGTGTGTGTTTGTGTGTGTGTGTGTGTGTAGTCTTGTTGTTGCCTGTGGTTGGTTGGGTGGGCAGTACTGTGCGACTCGAGTGTCACGCAGTGTCACGCAGCGGCCACAGCTTGTGGGCTGTTCGATTGCGCTGGTACCGCGACCAACAACTGTTGGCCAATAAACCTTTCGAACAGTCAGTCAAATACGCCAGCCGTCATGGTCTCATGGAAGATGACCTGCGCTTCCAACTGCATCGTAACATGTACGATACTGACACACTGACATATTGATATATTGACACACTGACACACTGACATATTGACACACTGACACATTGATATATTGACACACTGACATATTGACACACTGACATATTGATATATTGACACACTGACACACTGACATATTGACACATTGATGTATTAACACATTGACATATTGACACACTGACATATTGATATATTGACATATTAACATATTGACACACTGACACACTGACATATTAACATATTGACATATTGACACACTGACATATTAACATATTGACACACTGACACACTGATATATTGACACATTGATATATTAACACATTGACATATTGACACACTGACTTATTGATACACTGACATATTAACATATTGACACACTGACACACTGACATATTAACATATTGACACACTGACACACTGATATATTGACACATTGATATATTAACACATTGACATATTTACACACTGACTTATTGATACACTGACATATTAACATATTGACACACTGACACACTGACATATTAACATATTGACACACTGATATATTGACACATTGATATATTAACACATTGACATATTGACACACTGACTTATTGATACACTGACATATTAACATATTGACACACTGACACACTGACATATTAACATATTGACACACTGACACACTGATATATTGACACATTGATATATTGACACACTGACATATTTACACACTGACACATTAACACACTAATATATTGATACACTGACATATTTACACACTGACATATTGACACACTGACACACTGACTTATTGACACACTGACACACTGACATATTGATATATTGACACACTGACACACTGATATATTGACACATTGATATATTTACACACTGACTTATTGATACACTGACATATTAACATATTGACACACTGACACACTGACATATTAACACACTGACACACTGACATATTAACACACTGACACACTGACATATTAACATATTGACACACTGACACACTGATATATTGACACATTGATATATTGACACACTGACATATTTACACACTGACACATTAACACACTAATATATTGATACACTGACATATTTACACACTGACATATTGACACACTGACACATTGACACACTGATATATTGACACACTGACACATTGACACACTGACATATTGACATACTGACATATTGACACACTGACACATTTACACACTGATATATTGACACACTGACACATTGACACACTGACATACTGACATACTGACACACTGACACACTGACACATTGACACACTGACATATTGACACACTGACATATTGACACATTGACATATTGACACACTGACATATTAACACACTAATATATTTATTATTGACACATTGACATATTGACATATTGATACATTGACACACTGACACATTGCCACACTGACATATTGACACACTGTAGGTTGATAGTGTGTATGTATGTGTATCTGTGTGTACATAGGTTGATAGTATGTATGTATGTGTGTCTGTGTGTATGTAGGTTGGTAGTGTGTATGTGTATATGTATGTGTGTGTGTGTGTCTGTGTGTATGTAGGTTGGTAGTGTGTATGTGTGTATATGTATGTGTATGTGTGTCTGTGTGTATGTATGTATATGTATGTGCATGTGTGTCTGTGTGTATGTAGGTTGGTAGTGAGCGATTTGATGCCTGGTGACGGAGGCGATTATTCTTGTGTGGTGAACACACGAGATGACCCGGTGACACAGCGCCCCTACAAGGGAAGGGGGCTGATTATACCTTCGGACCGGACCAACTACAGTTTGATTTTGTTGGATCGCTCGCCCGCTGTTGATGACGTCACAAATGATGACGTCATCGTTCAGCAGAACATCACCACCGCCGCTGAGCCAATCACTCAAATATACCGACGTCATTCCACGTCTCATGATCGCATAGACTTGGGCCAAACACAGCAAGCGCAAGATGTCATCACACCAACATCATCAGAAGAAGAAGAAGATGAGGAGGAGGAGGAGGATAGTGGTGGTGATGTTGGTGGTGTAATGGCGCCGAGGTTCACAGAACAGATGGTCGATGGTGTGGTATTACGTCACGCCGCCATCGGATCTCCTGTGTCTCTCGACTGTCATGCCACAGGTGCGCCAACCAGCTCACTGACTCACTGACTCATTGAGACACTGAATTACTGACTCAATTACTTACTGAGACACCGACTCAATTACTTACTGAGACACTGACTCAATTAATCAATTACTTACTGATACGCTGACTCAATTAATCAATGACTCACTAAATCAATTAGTAAATGCCTTACTGAATCAATGGTTTACTGACCTACTGACTCAATTAATAAATGACTTACTGAATCAATGACTCAATTAATCAATTACTTACTGATACACTGACTCAATTAATCGATGACTTACTGATACACTAACTCAATTAATGAATGACTTACTGATACACTAACTCAATTAATGAATGACTTACTGATACACTAACTCAATTAATGAATGACTTACTGATACGCTGACTCAATTAATCAATCACTTACTGATACACTGACTCAATTAATGAATGACTTACTGATACACTAACTCAATTAATGAATGACTTACTGATACGCTGACTCAATTAATCAATCACTTACTGAGACACTGACTCAATTAATCAATGACTTACTGATACGCTGACTCAATTAATCAATGCCTTGCTGATACGCTGACTCAATTAATCAATGACTTACTAAATCAATGGCTTACTTAAATACTGACTCATTTAATCAATTACTTACTGAATCAATGACTCAATTAATCAATGACTTACTGAATCAATGACTCAATTACTTACTGAATCAATGACTCAATTAATCAATGACTTACTGATACGCTGACTCTATTAATCAATGACTTACTGAGACACTGACTCAATTAATCAATGACTTACTGAGACACTGACTCGATTAATGAATGACTTACTGATACGCTGACTCAATTAATGAATGACTTACTGATACACTGACTCAATTAATGAATGACTTACTGATACACTAACTCAATTAATGAATGACTTACTGATACACTAACTCAATTAATGAATGACTTACTGATACACTAACTCAATTAATCAATGACTTACTGAATCAGTGACTTACTGATACACTGACTCAATTAATCAATGACTTAATGATACACTGACTCAATTAATCGATTACTTACTGAATCAGTGACTCAATTAATCGATAACTTAATGAATCAATGACTCAATGCTTTACTGAGACACTGACTTACCGACTCACTGATTGACTCACGGAGACATAGTCAGTCATAAGTATACTCACTACTCGCTGACACAAGTTCAATTTTCCGTTTTCTATTTTCAAGTGCATATTTTTAATTTAAAGTGTATTTTCTACACATGTAATTGGTGAATCGTTCAGAAATTTTGCAAATGTTTGTGTTTTTAATATTTGTAAATTGGCTATGTGCTTTGTTTTGTTATCATTTCTTTTATATAATTTCTATTTGCTTTATTTATATATACATCTCTGTTCTAACTCAAATCATCTCTCACACACACACACGCACACACACACACACACACACACTCAAAATACACACAAACACACACACAAACACACACACACACACACACACACACGAACACACACACACACACACACATAAACACACACATAAACACACTCACACACACACACGCACACACAAACACACACACACACACACACATAAACACTCATACACAAACACACACACACACACACACTCACACATAAACACACTCACACATAAACACACTCACACATATACCGATAGGAGATCCGCAGCCGCAGTTTCAGTGGTATTTTGAGAACGAAACTCAGCCACTGCAGAGCGATTTTGACGAAGATTATGCGGAGTGGCGTTTGAGGATTTCATATTCGGCGTTGCACTTCACTTCAGTGCGCGAATACGACACAGGGGATTACACCTGTGTTGTGTCGAATAGTGCGGGCATTATCAGGAGAACGTTCAGCCTACAACCCCATCGTGAGTCTGCTCCTCAATACTCTGTCTTTGCCCCACACCCTCTCTCTCTCTCGAGCTCACATACAGTTAGGATTAGCGAGAGGCCTAATTAGAAAGGGATAGATTGGGCTAAGAAACAACAAAAGAGGTGGAGAAAGCTTGAACATAAATTTCGTTCTCTACAATATTCTTAGATTATTGAGAATTATGAAGAAAAAAGTATTAAATTATTAAACTGAATGAAATGACAAATTTTTATTAACATGTATGGAAAGTGATAGTAAATATATAGATTAATGAATTCACTATTAAATGGATAAATTATTAACATTATAAAACATGATTAAATTAAATTTAATTTTTAATTTTTTGTCGATTTCTTGGATATTTTGCTCGCTTTCAATCATATTTTATTTTTCTCTATTTTATTTTTTAATTATTTTATTTCTGTTATCTATCTCTAATGTCTTTTTGTCTTGTCATTGTACACGCAAATTTGAAGAATATTTTTTATGTGCATCAACAAAAGTTTGACAATTTTCAAATGTCAAAATGTCTACGAAAAATTATTTGTGTTTTTTTGCGTGGCTTTGTGATCACTCAATTTTGTGTTGTTCTTATGTTATTTGACATATGCTAGATGAAATGTGCTGTATTGAATGCGTTTTTCACTTCTCTTAAAATTTGCCTATTATCAATATGAAAAACTATTTTATATTTCTTCATGGATTTGTATTCGTTTTGTGAGGGTGTTTTGTTGAGTGAAAAAATATCCATTTGTCCATACCTCCGTTCTTTTCACGTTCCATTTAGCTAGTGATTTGCATAATCTCTCTAAACTTCTTCCATCTCTCGTTAGTTGTGTGTGCTTGTGCATGTGTATATGTCTGTGTGTATGCGTGTGTGCTTGCATGTACGATTTTCTAAACACTAGACAAGTTAGCTACGTCAAATTATCCCTATGCGTCTAGAATTTGGTGATATTCATTGAAGCGACCTGTCTGGGACCAGAGGCGTTACAAGGGCAGCTCTTATTAGGGGTTAGATGGGTGAAAAGATGAGTAGCTTAGCGTTATTTTGCTTAATCAGGATTGGTATGGCGGTGTAGTTATTTTTGAAATACTGAATATTGTCTCAACTGATCAATGTTCAAATTTTAACCCCCCTCCGAGCGCTTTCTGGCGACGCCCCTGCATATTGCTCAACTGAAGTTTATAGTATGGGAATGATATGCTTAAATAGCTCGTTATTGTTTCAAATATTTGCCAAATAATCGTGATTTGCTCAAACTCAATAAGTGACAACAGAAAATGTATACTTGTATCATTTTACTTATCATTTACTAAAATACTTGTATCATTAAAAAAATTGTTTTGATTAAAGCTTATTTAAAAAAAAACAACAAATTTCCGTTTAAGATATAAGTAAATTTACATATATAAACATTACAACAAAACAAACGCACACAATAAATATTATCACTTATGTTGTGAAACTACACAATAATTGAGCTAATAATTTATCTTAACTGATGGCGTTTAATGTGTTGTTTTTATCTAAGTGTACGATTATTCCATTTAAGTGAGATAATTTTGCGGAATTCAATGTGTAAATAGGGAGAATTTGAGCTTTGAATTTTGCTAGCACTAAATGAGTGCTTTTTTCAACGGCATGTGATAACGTCTGTCTGTATGTCTGTCTGTGTGTATGTGCAGATTGTCTAATATTGTGTCATGCTGCTGTTGCATGTTGTGCAATGCTGTGTGCATGTGCGAGTTCGTTTGTATGTCTGTATGTGTGTGTGTGTGTGTGTGTTTGTATGCGCGAATGCAACGTACTAATGTGATTTGCATGTATGTTGCGTGTAAGCTTGCATCTCGTCGTAATTCTGCATGTGTTCATCACACACACACACACATACACACACACACACACACACACACACACACACATACACACGCACACATTAAATTACACACACACACACACACACACACACACACATTACATCACATTGCATACACATTATATTACATTACAAACACATATTACATTGCATGTACATTACATTATATTACACACACACATATATACATATATATATTACATTACACAAACACACACTACATTACATTACATGTACATTATATTACTTCACACGCACACACACATTACGTTACACACACACACACATTATATTACATTACACACACATACACACACACACACACACACACACACACACACACACACACACACACACACACACACACACACACACACATACACATACACACACACACATTAAATTACACACACACACACACATTACATCAAATTGCATACACATTATATTACATTACAAACACATATTACATTGCATGTACATTACATTATATTACACACACACATATATACATATATATATTACATTACACAAACACACATTACATTACATTACATGTACATTATATTACTTCACACGCACACACACATTACGTTACACACACACACACACACACACACATTATATTACATTACACACACATACACACACACACACACACACACACACACACACACACACACACACACACACACACACACACACACACACACACACACACACACACACAAACGTGCATGTGCAGGCAGCTCGGCTCATCTGGCTCCGAATATTATCTACGGCTTTCCGTACAATGTCAGCGTGCAGTTGCCGAGCGCCGCCACCAATGACTCAGCTCCAAGCGCTCACTTTATGTGCGCCAACGTCGAGGAATACACGTCCATCCACTTATGGCTGTATAGTCGCGCTGCCACCACTGATGACGCGGCCAATGGTGGCGTGAGTCAATGGTGGCGCCGTCCAGGAGCTTCGCTGACCGTTGCCAAACTGTTGAAGGTGGAAAAAAAGCAAGCTCTGCAGGTTAGACACCGAGGTCGTGTTGTTGTAGTAGTGTGTTTGTATGTATGTGTATGTGTGTGTGTGTGATCTCACCCTGCCGCTGTTCAACTACATCTCAGCAGATTAATTGAACACCTTCCTGACTGCTGAACTGATTCCATCGTCCTGAATTTCCTCGCCGTCTCTAGGCATGCGAGTGGATGTCCTTCCTCCAGGAGTTCCTCATTTTCCTTGATATGACTTTTGGTTTTTTCGGAGAGCCGTGCTGTTGCGCCCCAGGCACATTTGATCTCGCTTTAGTTCCGGCTCTCTTTCTCGTTCTATCTTAGGTTCGGTTAGGTTAGGTTATTTAGATAAGAGAAAGGTAGCCGGACTGAAGCGAGACCAAACGTACCTGACGTGTGATACCATTATCTCCCGTTGTTCTGTGTTTGGTGTTTGTGCGGGGATGTGGTGTGGATGTTCTTTCTCGTAATAATCGGTTTGATGATGGATAATCCATGATCTTTCACTTCCATCACATGTGCGCTCACACAAACACACACACACACACACTCACACACTCACACACACACACACGTTTATGCAGCCGTCATGCAGATGTCTCCGGCGATAGTGCGTCGTCCTGTCAACGTCACGGTGAGTGTGGGACACAGTGCTGTGTTCCGCTGTGAGGTCAGCTCGAGTCTCCACTCTGCGATCGGTTGGGAGTACTCCTCCGAGCTGGTGGTGACGTCCGGACGCTGGCATTCGGTGATCCTGCACCGGCACAAGATGTCCCGATCTCGGAGCAACATCAAACCGTCCTTCATCACCTCGACTTCATCGTCGGTCTCTCCTCCTCCTCGTGATGCTGGTGCTATTGGAGAAACGTCTGGTCGGCCAACGTTTGATCATCGAGAGGTTCACGAGGTACCGGATGTTGATGTTGATGTGGATGGGGATGCTAGCGCTTCACTTGTTGCGTTCACATCTGGCGTGCGAGCAGCGGTGCGGCATGATATCATGATGAAGCATGATAAACAGCATGACAGTCTGATCGTGGTCCTGCCTATTCACCAATGTCCCCGTCCGTATGTCCCTGTTCGCTTTCACGAGATATTCCACTCCAAACGGCGTGGCGTTGTGTTTGTCTGCACATTCGTCCATTCCGCCGCATGCCAGTTGAGTGTTGTTATATCTTGCAGACCGAACAACCTACCTTACCGAGCAGTAGCAACCGCCTCCCGCACCCCCCGGTCAGAGGAGGGGGCTCCTAGTGTTGAAGGTCCTCGTTGCCTCACCCATGATATTGAAATTGATCATAAAGTGGCGCATAAAAGTAACGTAGGTCGCCAGCTTAATGGAGACCGAGGGGCTGCTCTTAACAGCATTTTCTCAAAGTTGGGCCTCTGTATTATAATGGTGCTTTATTTATAATTGAGGCCCCAAGTATTGCCTTCGAGGGGGCCCTATAATACCTTGCATCGACTCTGACCGAATTCTTGTCAAGTTCGGTGCAACATTCTCCACGTCCAAACTAATTTCGTTGTTGTTCATTTTTGACAGACGATGCAGCTTCGCTCCGTGCGTCATTGCATGCGTTCATTCCAATAACCATGTTTGTGTCTGTATGTGATTGCATGTTTGTGTGTGTGTGTGTGTGTGTGTGTGTGTGTGTGTGTGTTTGGCTTGCCTACCCGATTTAGATATAGATTAAAATACACTATAATTTCGGTGCGTACCCACGTTGCCGTCGTGAAATTCATTCAGAGTTCAACAAATTGTATCTCGAGGGAAGGTTTGGAGGATTTTACAACAGTGGTTCTCAACCTATTTTCTCACTGATTCCCCACTTCTTCTCAATGAGCTATCTCTTCATTTTCCACACAACAGCGCTGATAAATTCAATAAATTCAGTTGTTACATCAAAGTAAATGTCATCGGAGGTCATTAGAAACAAAAATAGACGAATTTGAATTGATATAAGCACACATAGTTGTCCTGTTCTGTCCGACCTTTAGCTTCCCACTTGGCAACTCTTCTATTCCCCACACAGGTTAAGAACCACTGTTTTACAAGGAGCGGTTCAACATCATCTCTCCAAATTTCTTCAAAAGTTACACGTTGACACATTCTGTAATGGAAAAACTCGCTTTTCCTTTCCCAGGCGTCACATTTGAAATTTTAATTCTTTTTCAATTGGGGGTGTCTGAATTCGATTGTTCATTCAGTAATGTAGTTTTTCTTCCTCATAATTTATACCTTTAATACCAAAAACATTCAGTATTTCTTCAAATGCATGGTGTGTTTGTATTGCTTTATATGCTTCGCTAAACTTGTTTGTGTTGTGCGTGTGTATGTATGCATGTGTGTGTGTGTGTATATGTGTGTGTCAGTGTGTATGTGTGTGCGTGCACGGGCGTAGATCCTGAGAGTATATATGCCCCCGATAAATTGACTGGGGGTGTTAATATGTAATTATACACACCACCTCGAGAATTCTGCTGAGTTCAGTTAATTGAGTTAGGTATATTGTCATCAAAATCAGCATAGTAAAAAGTAACAATACACGACAAATGTGTGTGTATGCAATTATATGCAATATACTTTTAATTGAGGTATGTGTGTGTTGTAATTGACTAGGCATAAAATAATTGAGGATCTCATGTAATTGACCAACTGAGTCAACTTTGAACACTAATGCATGATGACTGTCATCCACCCTTGAGAGCCTCGACATGAATCTACGCCGTTGGTGTGTGTGTGTGTGTGTGTGTGTGTGTTTGTGTGCTGCAGTGCATGTGTTGTTTTCAATCTACAAAACTTGTTCGGTATATGACTGTGTGATATTTTTGTCTTTTGATGGAAAATGCTGGTTTTCAACGTAGAATTGTTTCAAATTTTTTACATTTTCAAGTTGGATTGCTTGTTTGGGGTGTTTTTGAGTTGCAATTGTGTCATCAGCTGGAATGTATTCAAGCATCCACATGCTGTGTGCTATTTTTGACATTGCATATTGCAACGAGTGTGCAATCTGCGATAACTCATCATGACGTTATATTGACGTCAATTTTCTTCGAGTTAGATTGAATTCGAATCCTGAATTGTTTCTCAAAAATTCCAAATCCATAAATTCCTCTTTGTTGCATTTGAGTCATTTGTTTCAGACGGGATTTTTAATTTTCAAACTATGATTCGTCTATAGCAGGGGTTCTCAACCTTTTGATGATCCCATATTCCCAATGGATTACCGAATATGGTCCCATACCCCCTTCACTTGACTGTTCAAATATTTATCACCAATCTTGTATTATTTGCCAGTATGTCTTCCAGATCCACGACTATTTCAATCGTTCTATCAATTTACTGTAATTTATATACGCATTACTAGGAAATAACATAATTATTGATAATTTTATTATTTATAAGCCGTTGATAATTTATACCAGTAGCCAGAAATCTATTCCCATACCCCCGGTTGGTGTCTATACTCTTGTTAATTGTGGACTTTTATTTCGACGTTATTTTTGTGCTAGGGTGGGCGCTATAGATATCTCGATTTTGGTCGTGAATTGAGCGTGCTAAACGTGACGGAACAAGATGCCGGCTTCTATACCTGTGTGGCTTTCAACAACATGGGCTACGATTATGCCTCAGCATACCTACAAGTTATACCTGGTCAGTGCGCTGCTTCTCTGTGTGTGTGTGTGTGTGTGTGTGTGTGTGTGTGTGTGTGTGTGTGTGTGTGTGTGTGTGTGTGTGTGTGTGTGTGTTCTTAGTTCATGTTGTAAGGCGCGAAACCCAAATATGGCCTTATTTCACGGAATAAAGTCTTGTACATGTGTACATATTGTACATCTGTACATCTGTACATCACACTCACACGTGTACATCTGAAACAAAGACCACCACACAATAGCGCGCAATATACAACAGTGACGCATTATTTTGTCGCAAAGGGAGGATGACAGCAAATGAATGTAAACACAATATATACACATATCCACTCACACATATATGCATATACGTACATATACAGCGATACACAACACAGTATGAAAACCGAAATTAACGAATTAATACACGGTGCATAATCGCGAAATTACCTGAGAGGATAATGTTGGTGGAACTGAAATTATCGCCTATGAACGCGACACCACAAGAGTGCGGCTTTTGGAAGCGATTTCTATCGCTTTCAAGCTGAAGTCTTTCATGAATGTTCAGCTTGACGAAAATGGAATGTTGCCATCTCGGTGAGCCTCACAAATTTGATGGACCGACCGCGTCGACCATCAAATAGCACATAGCAGAGAATTAGCACCTCGAATATGACATTATGTAAGATCTGATTCAAATTCATACTGTGGAATTTAATTGAGTCTGAAGATGGAGTTCGGCAGCTGCGAAACCTTACTCAAAACAACATTAATACCAACTATTGAGGCGTCTTTGCAGCGAAGATGAGAAGATAGCGAGATGAGTATTTATTCCATGACAGAATGAATATTGCAAGCTGTGTGCAACATTTGCAACAAATACAATTATCAACTCGTGTGCATACGTGAGAATAGACATATACGTATACACATATGTACATATATATATATATATATATATATGTATATATATATATATATATATATATATATATATATATATATATATATATATATATATATATATATATATACACATATATGTAGTGTGATGCTGCCCGCCCAGAGGGCGCGGGCGCGGCTAGCGTGGATGACGCTACCCGCTACGAGTCAGTGTGTGTCCAGGAGTGGTTGTGTGCAGGTCGTGACGGTGTTACCCTATTGTACGTGTCCGCTTGTAACCACGCTTTATAATACATGGCGCAGCCGACTGAGACTCAGCAGGCTCTTCTGGAAGGTCAGCAACGACAGCTGGACCAGTTGACATCGCTGGTAAGCATGCTCGCCCGGCAGCAGCTGGAACCGGCAGCCCCCGCCGGTGCACCTGCTGTGGCTCCCCGGGTGAATGCCCCGCCGCCAGCCCGCCTGTCCTACGACACGACTGCAGCTGGGTTCACAGCGTGGAAGGAACGAGTGCTGGCTCATGGCACGTTATCTGGCAGCGAAAAACTCAGCCCAGCCCAGCAACAAGCGCTGCTCACCACGCTGCTGGACGATGAGTGGTGCCGCATCATCCGACACTCTGTGGCTCTGCCGGCGGACGCTGATCTGCCAGCCTGCATTGAGCTGCTGGAAAACCACCAGCGGTCACGTCAACAGGTGTTAGTGCAGCGCCGGCATTTTTTCTCCCGCCGCCAGCACGACGGGGAGAAGGTGGGTGACTTCGTGCTCTCCCTGCGTGAGATTGCGGCCTGCTGCGATTTCTGCAGCAGTTGCCGCGATGAGCGCATTCGCGACCAGATCGTCATGGGGACCGCTGACTCCACTGCCCTGCACCAGCTGCTGCAGGTTGCCCACAACGAATTGTCGCTGGAGAGGGCAGTCAAAATTTGCGAGTCAGCGGAGTGCGTCCGCCATGATGTTGTGGCCATGCAGCGAGCCACGCCCGATGTGGCTAGTTCGGCCACCATCCGTACAGAGGTCGCCGCCGTGCGCCGTCAACCACTGCGCATGCGCGAGCAGTTCGGCCGGCAGCCACTGCGCATGCGCGACCAGCATGACCGTCAACCACTGCGCATGCGCGACCAACCGAACCTGCAGTCAGCTGATGGTGGCAACGGCTCTGCATGCGATCGCTGCGGCCAAAGACACCAGACGGCGCCATGCCGCGCTGCTGACTGCGTCTGTCGCCGATGCGGAAAGCGCGGCCACTACGCGCGTGCATGCCGTGCGTCCCAGTCCGGCGCGGGCCGCCGCCGAAACAACTTCGTCGAATATGTTGGCTGTGATGCAAACGATGGTGTTGTGAACGACGAAAATACACAAGACACATTGTATATCGGTGATATTTTTGATCGTGCTGAACGCACCCGTTTGACCACCGTGGGCCTAACCGTTTCCGTGGGGGGGCACCAACCGCGCAAAATCACATGGCGCTGTGATTCTGGGGCCGATGTCTCCGTAGTAGATGCTGTAGTCGCGCAGCAGCTCGGGGTAGCCGCCAAGAGCTTATGTCCACCGCCGTCGCGCCTGCGGGTCGCCAACGGCCAGCCACTGCGGTGTTTGGGTACATTCGAGGCGCTGCTGCGACTTGGCGACGCTTCTTGCCGCTCCACAGTGTACGTGGTGCCATCAGTGCGGCGCCCTCTGCTCTGTTGGCGGGACGCAGTGGAACTGCGCCTGCTGCACCGCGCATTTCCGCGCCAGATGTCACGCGAGCAGCATCTACAGCAGGTGACCGCAGGACCGTCAGTCCCGATGCCGCGACATTGCCCTCGCTGGACCAGCGCGGCGCAGCCTACCGCTGCAGAGCGACGGGCACACAGCGAGCAATTGTTGGCGGCCTTCACTCGCGTGTTCTCTACGGACGGTCCCCTCCGCGAGATGACTGGCGGTGCAATGCGGATTGACCTCCGAGATGATGCCGTGCCCAACAATGTGACCGCCCCTCGTTCTGTGCCATTCTGCCACCGCGCCCAGGCACAACAGCAGCTGGAGCAGCTGCAGCAGCAGGGCGTCATTGAGCCGGTGTCCCACCCGACTGACTGGTGCTCGCCCATTGTCGTGGTCGGCAAACGAAATGCGGACGGCACGCCCAACGGTTGCCGCCTCACGGTGGACTTTACCCGTCTCAATCGTTTCGTCCGCCGACCGACTCATCCGGTTCGCTCGCCTGTCGAGGCCGTAGCCAGCATGGGCCTCGGCAACCGGTGGTTCACCCAGGTGGACGCCCTACAGGGCTACTTTCAGGTGCCCCTGCGCCGCGAGGACCGAGACCTCACCACTTTCATCACGCCGTGGGGTCGGTTCAGGTTCTGCCGGGCGCCAATGGGCCTGGTGTCAAGCGGCGACGAGTTCAACCGGCGCGGCGACGTCGCCTTGGCTGGCTTAGCGGACTCGTGCAAGATTGTTGACGACGTGCTGGTGCACACTGCCAGCTACGACGACCATCTGCAGCGAGTCTGGCAACTACTGCAGCGCTGTGACGACGCCGGCGTCACTTTGAACCGGAAAAAGTTCGTCTTTGCGGCCACTGCCGCCAATTTCTGTGGCTTCCACATCACGTCCTCCGGATTTACCATCGACGAGAAGAAAATTCGGGCCCTGGCTGACTTCCCTACACCGACGGACCTGACCTCACTGCGGTCGTTCTTGGGCTTGGCGAATCAGTTTGGCGACTTCTCTGACGCCATCGCTTCTGCTGCCGAGCCCCTGCGTCAGCTGCTCCGCAAAGGCGTCGAGTGGCAGTGGTCGTCACAACACGACGCTGCTTTGACGGCCGTAAAACGCGCGTTGGCCAGCCCGCCCGTGCTTGGCCACTTCGACCCGACAAGGCCCACCATGTTGGAGACGGACGCGGCAAGACAGAAAGGCCTCGGGTTTGTGCTCCGCCAGCGGGACGACCAGGGCCGCTGGCAGCTCATCCAGTGTGGGTCGCGATTCGTCTCCGACACGGAGAGCCGTTATGCCGTCTGCGAGCTGGAGATGTTGGCCGTGGTGTGGGCCTGCCAGAAATGCCACCAATATCTGGCTGGCCTGCCCACCTTCAATGTGGTCACCGACCACAAGCCGCTGGTGCCCATCCTGAACGAAAAGGCGCTCGGAGACATCTGCAATCCTCGTCTGCAGCGCATGCGTCAGCGTCTACTGCACCTGACCTTTGTCGCCAGCTGGAGGCCAGGAGCACAGCACAACATCGCCGACGCCCTGTCACGCGCACCCTCCCAGCCGGCCGGTGCTGACGCGGACGTGGACGACTCTTCGTCTGGATTTTTCATACAGACGCTAGACGCCTTCTCAGATGAGGACGATGAAGGCCGCCGCACATCGCCAGTCGACACCACTCTGGAGGCGGTGCGAGCTGCGTCTCTCGCGGACGACGAGTGCCGTCAGCTGATGCCGTACGTGCTGGACGGCTTTCCTCAGCAGAAGCATCTCCTACCGTCCAGCCTTCACCAGTACTGGGGTGTGCGCGACCAGCTCACTGCGGACCATGGCCTGATTTTGGTCGGCTGCCGTCTGCTTGTGCCCAAGCGCCTGCGAAAAGATACCCTCCGCCGCCTCCACGAAAGCCATCAGGGGCAGGTCAGGACGGTTCAACGCGCCCGCCAGACTGTATTCTGGCCTGGCCTTAATAACGACATCGCCATGGCCGTTTCGTCATGCCAAGAGTGTCTCGAATACAAGGACTCTCAGCAGAAAGAGCCATACATGGCGGAACCGCGCCCGACACGGCCCTTCGAATCGGTGTCGGCAGATTTGTTCTACCATGCGGGGAAAACGTTCCTCGTATACGCCGACCGATTCTCCAACTGGCCGCTGGTGTTTGAATGTGGCCTTGACGCGTCTGCTCATCAGCTGGTGAAGCTGTTTCGGCGCGTGTTTGTCGCCACGGGCGTACCGTCCATATTGTCGTCGGACGGCGGCCCGCAGTTCACTGCGCGTCTCACTTCCGAGTTCCTGCGACATTGGCGTGTGCGTCACCGACTCTCCAGTCCACGCTTCCCGTCCTCTAATGGGCACGCCGAGTCCGCTGTCAAGCGGGTGAAGCGACTCATCCAGAAGTCGGCCCACGACGGGGACCTCAACACGGACGCGTTCGTTGCCGGCCTGCTGGAGATGTGTAACGCGCCTGGTGCCGACGGCCGCTCGCCCGCGCAGCTGCTGTACGGTCGCCCCGTGTCGTCTGCCGTCCCCGCGCATCCTCGCGCGTTCCTGCCTGAATGGCAGCCGTCCACCGCTGAGTGTGATCTCCGAGCAGCGGCCGCGCACGACAGGCAGATCACCAACTACAATCGGTCAGCCAGACCACTGCCGCCGTTATCGCCCGGCACTACAGTGGCTCTCCAGGACCCGACGACAGGCCGCTGGGACCGGACTGGCGTGGTCGCTGTCACTGGTCGTCGCCGCCAGTACGCGGTACGCTTACCGCATGGCGGTCTCTACTGGCGTAACCGCCGCCACCTGCGGCCAGCAGTCAGCGCACCCGCCTCCGAAGTGACGCCGCCACCATTCGTCAGCGCAGCGCGGCCAGAGGCCATGTGCCTGCCTTGCCCACAGCTGTCGCCGCCGCAACCGCCGCGAGAGACCAGCAGCAGCAGCGGACCCGCGCCGCCGCCGGGGGAGGATGTGAGCGGAACATCAGAGGCTCCACATACACCAAACCCTCGCCGAAGCGACCGAACCCGCAGACCGCCGCCGCACCTGAGCGACTACGTCTGCAGGACCAGCAGCGCCCCCCTTCCGCCGCTTGGAGGGGAGATGTAGTGTGATGCTGCCCGCCCAGAGGGCGCGGGCGCGGCTAGCGTGGATGACGCTACCCGCTACGAGTCAGTGTGTGTCCAGGAGTGGTTGTGTGCAGGTCGTGACGGTGTTACCCTATTGTACGTGTCCGCTTGTAACCACGCTTTATAATACAATATATACACATGTTTCTCCTGAAGATGGCTGGTGATAGGTACTCTGGTACCTGGAGAATTCAGCTTCTCAGTAAACAACTGAGTGTGTTGTCTCCTGAACACCGAAAAATCGTGCGAAACATAGAAAAGTTATCGTAGCAGCACAACACTGCCCAGATTGCTGTTGATTTCAACAAATCGTGCATACAAAATGGCCTTCCAATATATATATACACACACAACACACATACAATCATATATATATATATATATATATATATATATATATATATATATATATATATATATATATATATATATATATATACAAATACATACAAGCAGTGGCGGCGCCAGGATTTTTCCGATGGGGGGCTAAGGAAAAAGTTGAGGGGGCTTGGCGAAGCAGGAAGAACTACACTCGAACGCTGACTACATAATATTATAATAAGGGACTGGGGCACACTGATTCAGTCCTCGAACTTGAACCATAATTACACGACTTCATTTACAGTGGCAAGTAATTTTAATGTCCATGATTATGAGTTTTGGGGTGGCTTAGGGGGGCTGAAGTCCCCCCATACACTCGTACATCATTGATATAATTCAATGCCTACAATGGTATGTTTAATTCAACTATGAAAGATGGTGAGAATGTAGCTGTTTCGAGAAGGATTTTGAGCCAGCGAGAGGACATAGTAGGTGAATATTTTAATGTATGTTTTACATAAATTGCATAAATATTCTAATGCAAGTTTTGATGTGCCTGCTTGTGTGCATGTGTGTATGTATGTATGTATGTATGTGTGTATATGTATGTGTGGTTCAAATTTTATATGCTCTCTTGTCGTTTTCTTGTCATTGCCTATTTTTCTTGTCGTTCTCTTGTCATTGTCTATTTTTCTTGTCGTTTTCTCGTCATTGTCTGTTTTCGTGTCGGTTTCTTGTCATTGTCTATTTTTCTTGTCGTTTTTCTTGTCATTGTCTGTTTTCCTTTTCGTTTTTTCCCTCGATCGTTGTCTCGAGTGTTGCCAGTTTGTCGACTTGGTCAATTTGGCAACCCTACTTCTGCTGAGCCGTGTGCTTTATCTATGAGAGTTTGTGTGCGTGTTTCTCTCTTCCTCTCTCTCCCGCTTCCAGTCCTCTTTCCACGCTTCGTGTCTTCGTGTTTGTATGTCCGTGTGTGTGTGTGTATGAGTGTGTATGTGTGAGTGCATGAGTGTGTATGTATATGAGTGTGTGTGTGTGTGTGTGCATGCTTGTGTATGAGTGTGAGTGTGTGTGTATGTCTGTGTGAGTGTGTATGGGTGTATATGTGTTTGTGTATGTGTGTATGAGATTGTGTGTATGAGTGAGTGTGTGTGTGCGTATGCGAGTATGTGTGTGTGTGATTGAGTGGGTATGTGTATATGAATGTTAGTGTGTGTATGTCTGAGTGTGTATGAGGGTTAGAATGTGTATGCGAGTGTGTGTGTGTGGATGAGTGTGTGAGTGTGTATGAGTGGGTGTGTATGCTTATGAGAGTGTGTATGTGTGTATGCATGCGTAAATGTTCGTGTGTGTGTCAGCCCTGGATGTACTCCATAGCTTACAAACATTACTCCTTACATTTCATCTCACATGTATTGTATCAACACACATCTACACACACACACTCGAACACCGTGTGTATGCTTGTCTGTCTGTCTGTCTGTGTGTATGTTGTGGTTGCACAACAGGTTCGCGGAGTGTGGCATTGTGTGTTGCAGTGTTGTCAATATGCAAATGAGATCGATGCATACTAGTTCTATCCATCTTGTTGCACATGTACCGATAGATAGGCTCAAGTTAGAGGAATTGATATTTGCATACGCGCGTGTGTGTGTGTGTATATACTGTAAAAGCTCTATTTGAGCTATATGCGGTTCTATTTTTCAAACTTTCTCCCGTGGTGTCGTTCAATTAGAGTGTCGTCACTCTATTTTTCCACTAGCTGCTGAGAATTTCGAGAAGATACGGTGAATTTTGTGAATTAGAAAAAAGGCCAAGCTAACTTATGCAATATTTATTTAACAAAAACACAAATACACAGGGTAATTAATGGTAAATAATCACAAATTCACTAATAAAAATAATTCAGTCATAGCTATTACCAAAATAGAAGAATTCATCAGTGGCGTTTAATTAGATATATCTTTCTATTAGAAGTTGTACGGTATTTACGGTGTTTGTTTGTATGTGTGTGTGTGTGTGTGTGTATGTGTAAAATAAAGATTATAAAAAAACTTAAAATCTATGCCAATGTCATTATTCTCATTTTCTTGATGTGTTAACTATGTCACACTTGTATATTATTCATACGTGTGTTTTTATCTGAATCTATGTGCATGTGTAGGTGTACATGTGTGTGTGTGTGTGTGTGCATGTGTAGGTGTGTATGTAGTATTTATGTATGTTTATGTAGTCCATATGTAGGTGTATTTGCGTGTATGTTTGTGTTGTGTGTGTCCATGTGTAGGTGTTTATGTAGTATTTATGTATGTTTATGTAGTCCATATGTAGGTGTGTTTGTGTGTGTGTGTGTGTGTGTGTGTGTGTGTGTGTTTGTGTGTGTGTGTGTGTGTGTGTGTGTGTGTGTGTGTGTGTGTGTGTGTGTGTGTTTAGCCGAGCCAGCCAACACACTGCTTTCTGCTAAATCATCTCGTCCCCAATCTCAGTGGTGGCTGGTGTTGGTGGCGGTGTTGGTGGCGTGTACGTTTGGTGGCGTGGCAATTGCGCTCTTGTGGCGCCGTTTGCGACGAGAGCGCGCTGCCAAACGCCGCGCTCTAGAACAGGCCAGTTCTCTGCGTCAAATCGCTAAAAAAGTGTGCGTCGAACGACACCAATGGAAGACGGATAGGACGGATAGGACGGATGAACTCCGGACGGACTCCGGCGTCCTCGTGTTGCCGCGTGTCTATATTGAACGCTCGCTGTTAGTGATGTATACACACACACACACACACACACACATACACACACACACACACACACACACACACACACACACACACACACACAGATGCACGCATACGTACAGAGATGCACTTATACATACATGACATTACATTACATTACATTATGCCATTTATATCGCGCTTTTCACCCGAGGGTCTCAAAAGCGCTCACACACACACACACACACACACACACACAAGAGAATACATGACATACACACACACATACACACACACATACAGGCATACATATATAGACACACATACATTCAGACAAACAAACACACACACACACATACATACATAAAGGCGCACGTGAACATATGCATATTTGCAACCAGGTTTTGAAAAAACCGTTTTTAAAAAAAACAAAAAAAACATGTCTCCTTATAAAAAAACAAAAAAACATTGTTTTTTTTGGTTTATTTGTTTTTTACACTTTGCACACACAAATCAACATATTACATACATACATTAGTTACATACATAGTTAACATATTTTAGTACCACTTACCAAGAGTTTTGTAAATATTAAAAAAAAATAAAGTAAAAGCATATAAATGTACACACAGGATTTTGAATTTCACCTTGTAGCATCTATAGGCAACGGAAGTTTTAAACCGCTTCCAATTGCGAAAGCAGTCGATTTTAAACACCCACATATGTTTGCAAACTCCAAATCCAAATACAAGTTTAAACAAATAGTTTAACCCAACCAAACCCTGTTTGCAACACACACTGCAGCGTTACATGCTGGGTATAGAGGTCTCTGCAGGCCAAGAAATGTCTGAGTCATATTGCTATTGGCTTATTGGTGCTCACATTCTGTTATATGACTATATATGACACCCCGCTGTGGGCCCAATCCACAACCGGGAAATTGCCGATAGACTGAAAAGCCGGGAGGTGTGTTGATAATACAAACCCCGGACCAAGTGTGAGCATGTGTGTATGTATGTGTGTGTGTGTGTGTGTGTTTGTGTGTGAGTATGTTTGTATGTATGTGTGTGTGTGTGTGTGTTTGTGAGTGAGTGCTTTTGAAAGCTTCAGATGAAAAGCGCGATATATATGTCCTACCATAATGTAATGTGTGTATTTGTTTGTCTGTACGTGTATGTGTGTGTGTATGTGTGTGTATAAACACAATGAAACAAACAAACAAACAAACACTCACACATACACAAACACAAAATAACACGTACAGAAACACACACACACACACACACATGCACATACATGTTATAAATGCAATACTGTACTGTACTGTACTGTGTGTGTGTGTTATAGCCGTGAAACAGACACAAGCTGTACAACAGACAACGCTGGTAGCGACAGTGTAGATACAGAGTATGAGTTTTGCGCGGACAGAGCGTGGGAAGTGTTGCGCCAACAATTGAAGCTGGGAAAACAGTTGGGTGAGGGCGAGTTTGGACGCGTCGTTTTGGCCGCGCTAACTCCGCCTCTGCCCGCCGCCGCCGTCGCTTACGCCGCCTCTGACACTGACACAACCACCAAAAGCAACAATGATAATATTAATAATAATAATAATTATCAGTCGATGCCGGCGGGACAATTGGCACCCACTACAGTGGCCGTCAAAATGCTCAAAGGTGGGCTAGTATTTTGTTGTATTTGTGTGTTTTCTTGTGCTTGTTTTTTGTTTTGTTTTTGTGCTTGTTTGTATGTGTGCGTGTGTGTGTGTGTGTACGTGTGTGTGTGTGTGTGTGTATGTGTGTATGTATCTGTATGTGTGTTATTTTGTGTTTGTGTATGTGTGAGTGTTTGGTAGTGTATGTGTGATTGTGTGTGTGTTTGTTTGTTTTTTGTGTTTTTGTGCTTATTTTATGTATTTGTGTACGTGTGTGTGTTTTTGTTTGTGTGTGTGTTGGTTTGTGTATTTTTGTGTATGTGTGTTTTTGTGTTTCTGTACGCGTATGTGTGTGTGTGTGTGTGTGTGTATTATTGTGTGTGTTATTGTGTGTGTGTGTTCGTGTTTGTGTATGTGTGAGTGTTTTTATGTATGTGTGTATGTGTTCGTTTGTGTATATGTATGTATGTATTTGTGTATGTATATGTGTGTTTATTTCTTGCGTTTGTGCATGTATCTGTGTAAGTGTATCATCTCTGTATGTGTGTCTGTGTGTGTGTGTGTGTGTTGACGTGACCTGACCTGACCTGACAGAGGGTCACACGGATGCCGACGTGGTTGATTTGGTGTCTGAGCTGGAGCTGATGAAATTGATCGGTCGACATCAGAACATTATCAACCTGTTGGGCGCTTGTACACAAGACGGACCGCTTCTAGTGCTAGTCGAATACGCTAAATATGGTGACACACAGACATACACAAACGAACACACACACACATAGACACACACATACGAGAACACACACACACACACACACACACACACGCACACACACACAGATACACAAACACACACATACATAAACACACATATGAGAACACACACAAACATATACACATACACACCCTATGCTTATGCACTCTGATTGTGTATACAGTGTTAATAATGTTAATAATGTACAAGGTTAATAATGTACAAGGTTAATAATGTACAAGGTTAATAATGTACAAGGTTAATAATGTACAAGGCTAATAATGTACAAGGTTAATAATGTACAAGGTTAATAGTGTACAAGGTTAATTATGTACAAGGTTAATAGTGTACAAGGTTAATAATGTACAAGGTTAATAGTGTACAAGGTTAATAATGAACAAGGTTAATAATGTACAAGTTTAATAATGTACAAGGTTAATAATGTACAAGGTTAATAATATACAAGGTTAATAATATACAAGGTTAATAATATACAAGGCTAATAATATACAAGGCTAATAATATACAAGGCTAATAATATACAAGGTTAATAATATACAAGGCTAATAATATACAAGGCTAATAATATACAAGGTTAATAATATACAAGGCTAATAATATACAAGGTTAATAATATACAAGGCTAATAATATACAAGACTAATAATATACAAGGTTAATAATATACAAGGCTAATAATATACAAGGTTAATAATATACAAGGCTAATAATATACAAGGTTAATAATGTACAAGGTTAATAATGTACAAGGTTAATAATATACAAGGTTAATAATGTACAAGGTTAATAATGTACAAGGTTAATAATGTACAAGGTTAATAATGTACAAGGTTAATAATATACAAGTTTAATAATGTACAAGGTTAATAATGTACAAGGTTAATAATATACAAGGTTAATAATGTACAAGGTTAATAATGTACAAGTTTAATAATGTACAAGGTTAATAATGTACAAGGTTAATAATGTACAATGTTAATAATGTACAAGGTTAATAATATACAAGGTTAATAATATACAAGGCTAATAATATACAAGGCTAATAATATACAAGGCTAATAATATACAAGGTTAATAATATACAAGGCTAATAATATACAAGGCTAATAATATACAAGGTTAATAATATACAAGGCTAATAATATACAAGGTTAATAATATACAAGGTTAATAATATACAAGGCTAATAATATACAAGGTTAATAATATACAAGGCTAATAATATACAAGGTTAATAATGTACAAGGTTAATAATGTACAAGGTTAATAATATACAAGGTTAATAATGTACAAGGTTAATAATGTACAAGTTTAATCATGTACAAGGTTAATAATGTACAAGGTTAATAATATACAAGGTTAATAATGTACAAGGTTAATAATGTCCAAGGTTAATAATGTACAAGGTTAATAGTGTACAAGGTTAATAATGTACAAGGTTAATAATGTACAAGGTTAATAATGTACAAGGTTAATAATGTACAAGGTTAATAGTGTTCAAGGTTAATAATGTACAAGGTTAATAATGTACAAGGATAATAATGTATAAGGTTAATAATGTACAAGGTTAATAATGTACAAGATTATGAGTGTACAAGGTTAATAATGTACAAGGTTAATTATGTACAAGGTTAATAATGTACAATATTATGAGTGTACAAGGTTAATAGTGTACATGGTTAATAATGTACAACGTTAATAATGTACAAGATTAATCATGTTCGTTTTTCGTGCTTGTGTTTATGCTATAGTATATACGCGTTGTATGCTTGTACAATAACTATTTTCAGCGTTATTTAATCTAAACAGTTGGCCAATTTTCTGCCATATCAATCAATAAAATATATATTTGTTTGTTTTTTTTGGTCGCGTGCGCGCGCGCAGGAAATTTGCGGTCGTATTTACGCGACCGTCGTCCTGTGTCACATTATGAGCGACCTTTTGACGTGCAAGTACCTTCCGTGCGACAACTGGCCTGTTTTGCCTACCAGGTGGCGCGAGGAATGGAGTACCTCTCCTCCAAGAAGGTGACTTAACTCACTTCACTTCCTCTCTCTCTCTCACTCTCCATTCCTCCACTACTCTCTCTGTTGTCGCTGTACACATGGTTGAATACCACTGAAAGTACCTAACAGCCATTCGGCTGTCTGTGTGTGTGTGTCGTGTGTGTGTGTCTTGTGTGTGTCTTGTGTGTGTGTGTGTGTGTCGTATGTGTGTGTGTGTGTATGTGTGTCGTGTGTGTGGTTGTGTATGTGTGTGTATGCAGAGCCGTAGCAACCGCCCCCCGTACCCCCGGCCGGGGGCCCCCGAATGATGAGGGGCCCCTTCGCTTCACGTATTATGTGATTATATCTAATAAATGCATTCAATATTCACAATTTGTGCCCCAAGTGTTGCCTTCGGGGGGGGGGGGGGGCATAATTCCTCGCAACGGCTCTGTGTGTATGTGTGTGTATGTGTTTCGCGTGTGTATGTATATGTGTGTGTGTCGTGTGTGTGTGTGTGTGTCTTGTGTGTATGTCTTGTGTGTGTGTGTGTGTGTCGTGTCAGTTTTGTTGTGCGTGTTGTATTTGGTATCACACATTGTTTTCTATGCGTGTTGTAATTGGTGATGCTACAACCTTTTTCCATTCAACCTTCTCTCGCTTTTTTCGGCTCGTTTTTATTTATATCTGCGTTCATTTGTATCTGGTTTTTCGTGTTTCTGGCTGTTGTGTATCGCAATTTCAATATGGTGCACGTTTTTTCTACAGCTCGAAACTCTTCTACTCTTTCTATGCTCATTGTCACACTTGAAACTATCATCCTCTATATGTGTATCTATGTGCGTATATTTGTTTGTGTGTGTGTCGGTTAGTGTGTGCATCGAGATTTGGCCGCGAGAAACATTTTGGTTACCGATTCTTTGACGCTGAAAATCGCCGACTTCGGCTTGGCCAGAGATGTGCGCGACTCGGATTATTATCGCAAAGTGACCGACGGCCGTTTGCCTGTCAAATGGATGGCGCCCGAGGCTCTGTTTGAACGCATCTACACCAGCCAATCAGACGTGTGCGTTGGCGTGACGTCACTGTTTTGGCTCCACCCCCAACACGCTATTGGACCAATCAGAATTCAATGCTGTTGCAGTGGTTTACAAACTAATTTTGAACTTGAAAATCCAATGCTCAAATAAATTTCAGTGTGAATAAATATATTAATACATAAATTTAAATAGTAATAATTTATAACAATATATAAATAAATTTCAGTGTCTGTGAATCAATGGGGAAATTTTTGGTTTTCAATTGGATTTTCCGATGTTAAATGCTTGTCTATATAATCAACATATAATCGTTTTAATTGTTTAATTTTTCCGTGTGTGTGTGTGTGTGTGTGTTTGATACAGTTGGTCTTTCGGCGTGTTGCTATGGGAGATAATGTCTATGGGAGGCGCGCCCTATCCCAGTGTGCCCAGTGTGGAGCGATTGTTCACTATGCTGCGCAACGGACTGCG
>OU696590.1:5956551-5981551 GCA_916048095.2 Sacculina carcini
CACTTCACATATCCGAATGTTTTCTCCATCTTGATTTGTGTTTTACCTAGCGACTTCACATATACTGGTGCTTGTTAGGTAGCTGTTGTTGCATAGCTCACGGACGTGCCAGTCATGGAAGCCTCTTGCAACAAACTCGAACAGCTGTTCCGGGCATGTGACGTCAAAGGATCCGGCCTCATAGGCAGGTCCGAGATGCAGGAGTTGTGCAAGAGCTTCAGCATCTCGACTGAAGACTCGGACCTCATTTTCGACGACCTGGACCGCGACGGCGATGGAAAGATCAACTTTGAAGACTTTTGCCGGGGTTTTCGCGACTGCATCAACATGGACTTCGGAGACGTGAAGCGGTCGTTGAAGGAGGAGGAAAAACCGCCCGATCCAACGCTGCTGTCGGCGACCAAGTTTGAGCGAAGGGATCAAGCGAGAAGACCGAAGAAAAAAGGGGTTCGGCGAAGGGATAGTATGCATCATGCCTTCAAGCAGTTCTCCAAGACCTTCGGCGAGGAGAATGTTCTGCAGTACCTGGGCAACAGGTGAGAGACTCTTCATTTATATATATTTGCTAATTGGGTATAAACACCAAGGATGTAGATTTGTGTCGAGGTTCTCAAGGTTGGATGACAGCCATCATGCATTAGTGTTCAAAGTTGACTCAGTTGGTCAATTGCATGAGACCCACAACTATTTTATGCCTAGTCAATGACAACACACACACACACATACCTCAATGAAAAGTATATTGCATATAATTGCATACACATACATATTTGTCGTGTATTGTTACCTTTTGCTATGCTGATTTTGATGACAATTCACCCTTAAATGAACTGAACTCAGCAGAATCCTCGGGGGTATAAGTGCATATTCACACCCCCAGCCAATTTGTTGGGGGTATATATACCTCCTATACCCCTAGGATATACGTCCATGATAAACACATAAAATAAACACACAAATACATCATAATAAGGCATAAACCACAAAGAATTGCTTGTCAGCACTTAAAAAAATAAACATGTATACAAACAGTATCTGCTTATCATTATGCTATAGGCGGATATAAAACGATCACTAATTGCTATATGATTTATTAACGTTACTATGTCATTAACGTAACATATTTACCGATAGAATACCAATAAAACCTTGGTCCTAACTTATTTAGTATATGCATAAATATATTAAAACAGTTGCTGTTGATGTGAAAATCTCCCAACTCATATAATTACTGCATAGGCGACTTTTTCAGCACTTCTAGGATGTGTAGCCTTTCAGGCTTAGAGTCTAGAAACCACACTCGAAATATTCATGGTTAGTATTTTTGGGGCTTGGCAGATTTGTGAGGGGCTTAAGCTTCTCTAAGCCCCCATTGTTATCAATACTGCTAATTCCCTAATTCCTCCGTCAACCCATCATGTTTTTTTCTTTTTCCACACAAACATTTTTATTGCCCAAAATCAGACACAGAAAGCATAAAACACAAGCACATGGCACACAAGCGCATGACACAATTTTAACAAAATTGAGACTTAAATAATTAAATAAACGACACTGTATGATTATGCAGTGACGGTCATTATATCAATCATATATAAACACAAAACTATAGCCAAACATCACCACATAACGGTTTCACACAACAAAATAGCATTGCTAGTTCGAGCATGTGACATGTGTGCATGCGTGTTTGGGTGCTTTATTTATTTTAATTTTTAAGCATCATTTAATGTATATTAAAATAAAAACATGCAATGCGAAACAATGAAGCCAAGGAAGAAAGAACAAGTGAACAAAAGACATTGAATATAAATGAAAATTCAGAAGCACGGGTGACGTAAGGGCAATTGCCCTGTCTCAATCACCCATAACATAACCCATTTGTATGTATGTCTGTGTGTCTAGCAGTGACGAGAAGATCCAGCAGTTATACCAGGATCTGATGGCGTCCGACACGGATCCAGGAGTTCGCGCCCAGGTGGAGACCGTGCTGGGATCTTTGATCAACGAGGTCAAGAGACTGCAGGAGGACAACAGCAAAATGGAGACCATTTACATCAAGTAAGCCCCGCCCAACTGCCAATTATCTTATCAAGATAACAAGAATGTAAAATTGATTTTTCGTCTCGTGTTAGTATGCTCCGTGATGTCCTGCTAGGAATTCGAACTGGAATTGTATTGAAAACCAGCACGAAAGCATAAGTTGTTCATGTGTGTAAAATATAATATAATGCAATGAAATTGCGCAAACAAAATGACAATAATTATGCACAATTGAAAGAAAATATGAATTCAACTTTTCGACTGATCACATAAAAAATAATTTGTCAATTTAATACTTCACTTAAATGTTATAATAACATGAAATCGCTACACAGCATATTCGGCACTTTTACACAATATTTCAGAATTTCTGCTTGATATAGGCCAATCGGCGATATCGCCTTTTGATGTAGGCATTTAAATCAATAAAATGTATAACATATCGCAAAACGAGCAGTAAATTTCTATTAATTGATTGAACATGAGAAAATTGTAATAAAAACCTTAATGAAAAAACATTAAATTGTATGACAAGATACATAACAAATCTAAACTTCTTGATTCGAGCAGCAGCAATTTGCTGTCTAGGCTAAATGTGTGATGATTCAAGAGCATTAAAATGAGCTAATTTATAAAAAACGCACAAAAACGTTTCTATACTTTTCATAGATTTTGGTTAGGTTAGGTTTAGCGTTCTAATGTAATGTGCTGCCTTTGCAGGAGGCGAGGGACTGGAAGAAATTCGTCAAATCAAATGTTATCAATCTAATATTCTTGAATCCTTACACATTTAGCGTCAACCGCAATTTGCTATTAGCTGAAAATACAAACAGGTAAACATAAAGTAAAATATAATAATAATAACAAAGTTCAGGGGGAATTAGGTATTAAATTCACCATATTAAAGGTTTGCTGAATTTTTTTATAAAATAAGTCATGAGCACAGTGAATGAGCGCATAAAAACGTTAAAACTCAGATGTTTTCTGTGCGTGACGTCATCAAGCCACAAATGTATGACGTCATCAAGCCCACACATTTTCAAAACTCATCTCTTTTGTTGACTCGTATTGCGTAATAAAATTACGCAATAATGAAGTTTTTGAGTTAGAATATTAACATATGCCAACAATTGACAGTCAGATCTGTGATAATTTCAAATATAATGTAGTTAATACTTTTGGAGCAAAAAATGTGCTGTAATTTTCAGAATATTGTGCTGTTACTGACAAAATAGAGCACACATTTGCAGAATAATAGCACACACACACACACACAAACACAAACACATACACACAAACACACATGCAGACAGAAAACTATTGATTAAGTGCCGATTTTCAAGCATCTGCCCAATGTCACAGAGTATATCTGTGTGTGTGTGTGTGTGTGTGTGTGTGTGTGTGTGTGTGTGTGTGTGTGTGTGTCGGGGTGTGTGTGTGTGTGTGTCTCAGAGAGAAGGACTCGCATGAGACACACTTGCGCGCCATGGAGGAGGAGCTAGAGGCACATGTGGCCAGAGTGGACGCCCAGGCGAGACGCGAAGCCGAAATCAAGAAAGAGAGCGAGATGCGCTCAGTTCAGCAGAAAATGCAGGACGAAATCAACGAGCTGCAAATGCATCTGAAAATGTTCCAGAAAGTTCGTCACTCAATATACATACATACACACACGTACACACGTACCAACATACACATTTATACAGAGGCATACATGCATACAAACGTACAATCACACACATATCCACACAAATCTATTCATGCACATACATACACACATACATACACACATACGCACATACATATACATACACGCATACACATACACACACACACATACACACATATGCATATATACAGACGCACATACTTGCACACACATACATACATACAATCACACACACATACAAACACACGCATACACACTGACACACACACTGACACACATACTGACACACACAGGCACACACATACACACATACACACATACACATGCACATACACACACACACACTGACACACACATTGACACACACACACTGGCACAGACATACGTTAAGACATACATACATGTGTGGCTCTATCATTGACGTGGCTGTGTGTGTATGTATCTGTATTTGTATGCATGTGTGTGTGTGTGTTTGTGAATGTGTGTATATGTGTGTTTGTGTGAATATGTGTATATGTATGTGGATATGTGTATATGTATGTGAATATGTGTGTATGTATGTGTATGTGTGTCTGACTGTGTGTGTATATGTGTGTGTGTGTGTGTTTGTGTGTGTGTGTGTGTGTGTGTGTATGTGTGTGGTTGTGTGTGTGTGTGTGCATGTGACAGGTGGACAGTTGGATCAACAAAGACTCGGACAAGAAGAGTAGCAATGAAGACGCTCTCAGAAAACTGGAAGATGCGGCCAGCGAGAACAGAGACCTCAAGGTGTGTCATTGTGTCATTGTGTCATTGTGTCATTGTGTCATTGTGTCATTGTCATTGTGTCATTGTGTCATTGTGTCATTGTGTCGTTGTGTCATTGTGTCATTGTGTCAATGTGTCATTGTTTCATTGTGTCATTGTGTCAGTGTGTCATTGTGTCATTGTGTCACTGTGTGTCATTGTGTCATTGTGTCACTGTGTGACATTGTGTCACTGTGTCATTGTGGCGTTGTGTCATTGTGTCACTGTGTCACTGTGTTATTGTGTCCTTGTGTTATTGTGTCATTGTGTTATTGTGTCATTGTGTCATTGTGTCGCTGTGTTATTGTGTCATTGTGTCATTGTGTAATTGTGTCATTGTGTTATTGTGTCGTTGTGTCATTGTGTTATTGTGTCGTTGTGTTATTGTGTCATTGTGTCATTGTGTCGCTGTGTTATTGTGTCATTGTGTCATTGTGTCACTGTGTTATTGTGTCATTGTGTCATTGTGTCATTGTGTTATTGTGTCATTGTGGCATTGTGGCATTGTGTCATTGCGTGGCATTGTGTCATTGTGTCGCTGTGTTATTGTGTCATTGTGTCATTGTGTCATTGTGTCCTTGTGTTATTGTGACATTGTGTCATTGTGTCGTTGTGTCGCTGTGTTATTGTGTCATTGTGTCACTGTGTTATTGTGTCATTGTGTCATTGTGTCATTGTGTCATTGTGTCATTGTGTCATTGTGTCGCTGTGTTATTGTGTCATTGTGTCATTGTGTCATTGTGTCATTGTGTCGCTGTGTTATTGTGTCATTGTGTCATTGTGTCATTGTGTCCTTGTGTTATTGTGACATTGTGTCATTGTGTCGTTGTGTTATTGTGTCATTGTGTCATTGTGTCATTGTGTCATTGTGTCACTGTGTCATTGTGTCGTTGTGTCGCTGTGTTATTGTGTCATTGTGTTATTGTGTCATTGTGTCATTGTGTCATTGTGTCATTGTGTCATTGTGTCGCTGTGTTATTGTGTCATTGTGTCATTGTGTCCTTGTGTTATTGTGACATTGTGTCATTGTGTCGTTGTGTCGCTGTGTTATTGTGTCATTGTGTCACTGTGTTATTGTGTCATTGTGTCATTGTGTCATTGTGTCATTGTGTCGCTGTGTTATTGTGTCATTGTGTCATTGTGTCATTGTGTCGTTGTGTCGCTGTGTCATTGTGTCACTGTGTTATTGTGTCATTGTGTCATTGTGTCATTGTGTCATTGTGTCGCTGTGTTATTGTGTCATTGTGTCATTGTGTCATTGTGTCCTTGTGTTATTGTGACATTGTGTCATTGTGTCGTTGTGTCGCTGTGTTATTGTGTCATTGTGTCACTGTGTTATTGTGTCATTGTGTCATTGTGTCATTGTGTCATTGTGTCATTGTGTCGCTGTGTTATTGTGTCATTGTGTCATTGTGTCATTGTGTCGTTGTGTCGCTGTGTTATTGTGTCATTGTGTCACTGTGTTATTGTGTCATTGTGTCATTGTGTCATTGTGTCATTGTGTCACTGTGTCATTGTGGCATTATGTGTCATTGTGTCGCTGTGTGGCATTGTGTCATTGTGTCACTGTGTGGCATTGTGTCATTGTGGCATTGTGTCACTGTGTCATTGTGGCATTATGTGTCATTGTGTCGCTGTGTGGCATTGTGTCATTGTGTCACTGTGTGGCATTGTGTCATTGTGGCATTGTGTCACTGTGTCATTGTGCCACTGTGTCATTGTGTCATTGTGTCATTGTGTCACTGTGTCATTGTGGCATTATGTGTCATTGTGTCGCTGTGTGGCATTGTGTCATTGTGTCACTGTGTGGCATTGTGTCATTGTGGCATTGTGTCATTATGTCATTGTGTCATTATGTCATTGTGTTATTGTGTCATTGTGTCACTGTGTGGCATTGTGTTATTGTGTCGTTGTGTCATTGTGTCATTATGTCATTGTGTCATTATGTCATTGTGTCATTATGTCATTGTGTCATTGTGTGTCATTGTGTGATTGTGTTATTGTGTCATTGTGTCACTGTGTTGTTGTGTCATTGTCATTGTGTCATTGTGTCATTGTATTGTTGTGTCATTGTCATTGTGTCGCTGTGTCATTGTGTCATTGTGTCATTGTGCCATTGTGTTATTGTGTCACTGTGCCATTGTGTCATTGTGTCATTGTGTGGCATTGTGTCATTGTGTCATTGTGTCGTTGTGTCATTATGCCATTGTGTTATTGTGTCATTGTGTCGCTGTGTGGCATTGTGTCATTGTGTCGCTCTGTGGCATTGTGTAACTGTGTATCAGTGTGGCATTGTGTCATTGTGCCAGTGTGTCATTGTACCATTGTGTCACTGTGTCATTGTGTCACTGTGTCATTGTGTCACTGTGTCATTGTGTCACTGTGTCATTGTGTCACTGTGGCATTGTGTCACTGTGTCATTGTGTCATTGTGTTATTGTGTCATTGTGTCGCTGTGTGGCATTGTGTAACTGTGTATCAGTGTGGCATTGTGTCATTGTGCCAGTGTGTCATTGTGCCATTGTGTCACTGTGTCACTGTGTGTGTGTGTCATTGTGCCATTGTGTCATTGTGTCACTGTGTGTGTGTCATTGTGCCATTGTGTCATTGTGGCATTGTGTCATTGTGTCATTGTGTTATTGTGTCACTGTGGCATTGTGTCACTGTGTCATTGTGTCATTGTGTCACTGTGTGCCATTGTGCCATTGTGTCATTATGTCACTGTGTCATTGTGCCATTGTGTCACTGTGTGCCATTGTGTCACTGTGTCACTGTGTCATTGTGTCACTGTGTCATTGTGCCATTGTTTCACTGTGTCACTGTGTGTGTGTCATTGTGTCATTGTGTCATTGTGTCATTGTGTCACTGTGGCATTGTGTCACTGTGTCATTGTGTCATTGTGTCACTGTGTGCCATTGTGCCATTGTGTCATTATGTCACTGTGTCATTGTGCCATTGTGTCACTGTGTGCCATTGTGTCACTGTGTCACTGTGTCATTGTGTCACTGTGGCATTGTGTCATTGTGTCATTGTGTCATTGTGTCATTGTGTCATTGTGTCACTGTGTGGCATTGTGTCACTGTGTCATTGTGGCATTGTGTCGTTGTGTCATTGTCTTATTGTGTCGTTGTGTCATTGTGTCGTTGTGTCACTGTGTCATTGTATGTGTGTGTCAGTGTGACATTGTGTTATTGTGTCATTGTGTCATTGTGTCATTGTGTCACTGTGTCATTGTGTCACTGTGTTATTATATTGTGTGTCAGTGTGACATTGTGTCATTGTGTCATTGTGTGTGTGTGTGTGTGTCAGTGTGACATTGTGTCATTGTGTCATTGTGGCATTGTGTCACTGTGTAATTGTATGTGTGTGTCAGTGTGTGTGTGTGTGTGTGTCAGTGTGTCATTGTGTCAGTGTGAGTGTGTCACTGTGGCATTGTGTCATTGTGTGGCATTGTGGCATTGTGTCATTGTGTCATTGTGGCATTGTGTGTGTGTGCGTGTGTGTTTGTCACTGTGGCATTGTGACATTGTGTCATTGTGTCGCTGTGTGGCATTGTGTCACTATGTCATTGTGGCATTGTGTCATTGTGTCGCTGTGTGGCATTGTGTCACTATGTCATTGTGTCATTGTGTCACTGTGTGTCATTGTGTCATTGTGTCATTGTGTCATTGTGTCGTTGTGGCATTGTATCATTGTGTCAGTGTGTGTGTGTGTCAGTGTGTCATTGTGTGTCATTGTGTCAGTGTGAGTGTGTCACTGTGTCATTGTGTCACTGTGGCATTGTGCCATTGTGTCATTGTGTGGCATTGTGTCACTGTGTCATTGTGTCATTGTGTGTGTGTGTGTGTCAGTGTGTGTGTGTATGTGTGTGTGTGTGTCATTGTGTCACTGTGGCATTGTGTCGTTGTGTCACTGTGTCATTGTGTGTCATTGTGTGATTGTGTGTGTCAGTGTGGCATTGTGTCATTGTGTCATTGTGTGTGTCAGTGTGTGTGTGTGTGTGTGTGTGTGTGTCATTGTGTCACTGTGGCATTGTGTCATTGTGTCATTGTGTGTGTGTGTCAGTGTGGCATTGTATCATTGTGTTCAGTGTGTGTGTGTGTGTGTGTGTGTCAGTGTGTGTGTGTGTGTGTGTCACTGTGTCACTGTGGCATTGTGTCGTTGTGTCATTGTGTCACTGTGGCATTGTGTCACTGTGTGTTATTGTGTTATTGTGCCAGTGTTTCATTGTGTCATTGTGTTATTGTGCCAGTGTTTCATTGTGTCATTGTGTCATTGTGTCATTGTTTTGCATTGTGTAATTGTGTCTGTGTGTCATTGTGTGTCATTCTGTGTCAGTGTGGGTCATTGTGTCATTGTGTCAGTGTGTGTGTGGTTGTGGATGTCTGTGTGTATGTGTATGTGTGTGTGTGTGTGTATGTGTGTGTGTGTCATTATGTATGTTTAGATCTTTTATATACTGTAAAATTTTTATTTGAACGACATGCGATTCTAGTTTTCAAACCTTCTCCCGTGATTTCGCTCAATTAGCAGGTGTCACTCTATTTTTCCACTAGCTGCTGAGAATTTCGAGAAGATACGGTGAATTTCATGAATGAAAAGGAACCAGGTAACTTATGCAATATTTATTTAACAAATAACACAAATACAAAGGGTAATTACTGATAAAAATCAATCAGTCGTAGCTATTGCCAAAAGAGAAGATTTCATCAAAGTGACGTTTAATTTAAGGTGTCATTCAAATAGAAGTTTTACGGTAAATGTGTATGAGTGTGTGTGTGTCATTGTGTGTGTGTGTGTGTGTGTGTGTGTGTGTGTGTGTGTGTGTGTGTGTGTGTGTGTGTCATTGTGTGTGTGTGTGTGTGTGTTTGTTTGTTAGATGAATTTGACCGAGACGGAGACGAGTATTGCGCTGATGCGTGCTGAAATGGCGCAGGTTCGAGCCCAGTACGAGGAGAAATGTCGCGAACTACACAAGTTAACACACAGACACACACACACACACGCATATACAGACACTTACATATACACACATAGACATACATACACATAAATGCAAATGGATGGAAAGAAATCGTAATGTAATGTAAAAATGTAATGTAATGTAATGTAAAGAAATGTAATGCGATGGATGCAAAGAAATCGTTGAATTTTTGGGCGATACACAAGGGATCAGATAATTCACGATTTCTGTCATGAAATGTGGAAGGCAATTTCGTAGTTCTAGCTTTATTTATTGCTGAAAACAAATACACACACATACACACCTGTACATACATACACACACATACACACCTATACATACATACACAAACACATACACACACAGACAGGTGCATATACACACACACATACACACACATGCATTCATTGAATTATTCCTACATAGTTGGATTCTATGTTATTATCCGTCTGAAATTTATGTTTATCTTAAATAAACTAGTATTACTTTTTGCCCGTACATGTATGTGTACATGTCTGTGTGTGTGTGTGTGTGTGTGTGTGTGTGTGTGTGTGTGTGTGTGTGGGTGTGGGTGTGTGTGTGTGTGTGTGTAGTGAGAGGCAGCAAATGGAGGAGTGTATAGTTGGACAGCAGCAATATCAGAGACAACTACAACTGCTACAGTAAGATAACATTCGCCTCTCCACCGTGTATATGTGTGTGTATGTATGTATGTGTTTGTATGTATGTATCTGTGTATATGGTTGTATGTATGTATCTGATCTGTGATATCTGATATCTGTCAAACGCATATATATATATATATATATATATATATATATATATATATATATATATATATATATATATATATGTGTGTGTGTATGTATGTATGTATGTTTGTGTGTTTGTATGTATGTGTGTGTTTGTGTGTATGTATGATATGACATGACATTATTAGGTGACATCTCTGACATCTCTGACATTATTAGGTGCTGTAACTTTCAACTTAGGCGTATCTATTCCATTCGTAGATATATAACTATTTCTGCTGCTTTCAAGTTAGCTAACTCATTTATCTTCAGTAAAATTCAGTATTGCTGTTCTCTTCTACTATCTCTCAACCACCGCCAGCTTAGGAAACTTCAATCTATAATTACTAAGGCCTGTCGTATGATATTTAATCTTCCTTCGGGTTCTCATGTCTCTCCTTCTTTACAAAAACTTAGGTTACTTCCCATTAAGGCTCTTATTGAGTATCGTATTTGTTTAATTGTTCATTCAGCTCTTCATCTTCGTAAGCCTGCGTATATATTTGACCTTCTGTCTTATAAATCCTCATCTCTTTCTCTTAGGTCTTCTAACGATCCTTTTCTACTAGTTGAACCTTCCTTTCCTTCTAGGCATTCTCACTACAATCGTTGTTTCTCTATCTTAGGACCTCGTATCTACAATAGGCTTTCTCCCTCTATACGCTCAATCAAATCTATATCTCTTTTCAAAAAACATACAAAAAAATTCTTTATCACTAAGTCTTATTACTGTCTTAATAATATTGTATATATTAGTACTGAATATAAGGTCTGATTGTTTCCTAATTCTGTCTTCTATGTGTATGTGCTTCATGCGTGTGTTTTCCGTTCTTGTGTATGTATGTTTCTCCATTGTATGCTGTCTATGTGTTGTTGTGTTGAGCTCTGTTATCTGTGTTTGTGTGTCTGTTGAGTTGATTTATCTGTCTATGTGTTTCAGTGTATGTCATTGTATGTCTGTTATGTTGTGTTTTCTGGTCTGTATTTGTGTGTCTATTGTGTTGTGATTTGTCAATCTGAGTGTATGTCGTTGTATGCCTGCTGTGTTGTCTTAATGTGTTGTATGTTGTGTTGTATTCTGTGCTGTATGTCTGCTGTGCTATCTTATTCAATATGTATGTGCGTGTGTATTTTTGCGTTTTTGAGTATGTAAACGTGAGTGTGTCTGTGCGTATATGTACTTGTGTGTTTTGTGTGTGTGTATGTAGGTGAGTGTGTGTGTTCGTGATTGTGTATGTGTATGGCTCTTGTGCTTGAGTGTGTGTGTGTGTGTGTGTGAGCGCTTTTGAGACCCTCGGGTGAAAAGCGCGATATAAATGTCTTAATGTAATAATGTAAATGTATGTATGTATATGTGTGTGTATGTATTTATGTAGGTGCGCGTGTGTGTGCTTGTATGTATGTCTGTCTGTCTGTTTTGTGTGTGTGTGTGTGTGTTTTTGTGTCTGTGTATGTGTTTTAATAAAGTGTCTGAATTTAATTTATGCTCAAACATCTTCATATAATGTGTTTTTGTGTATGTATGCGTGTGTATGTGTGTGTATTCAGAGTAGAGTTTCAATTACGTTCAATATTGATAAAATATATTATATTGAACATAATTACGCTTAGTTTGAATTATTTCAATGAGTTGTCTCGCATTTGGCTTGTGGTCCACTTCACGGCTAGCTTATGTACAGACCACATCGCACAAGGAATGTGTTGTGTGTGTGTGTGTGTGTGTGTGTGTACCGAAATCACCCGAGTATATTGCTCCCTCCACGTTTGAATTGAAAAACTGGTCTTTTCTTGACATGCCCAAGTACAACGCTCCTCACTAAGTTTTCAGATTTGTTTCCTGCTAAAAAGGAGCTTTCAGCTTTTTAAAAGAAAACAAGTATTTCTGACACAAAAATAATTACATTTTGATGGATTTCAATCAGAATACATCAAAGTTATCATCTTCATTGTCACCAAAAAGTTCATGAAAATCTTCCGGAGAACTTGACTTTGCCAACTGGGATATCTCACACACTCAAGTATAATTCTGCTCCCCCCCAACTTTTGATGTTGAAATTTGGCACGAAAAAATGTGAGCTGATTATACTTGGATGATTACGGCATTTGTATGTGTTTGTATTTGTATTTATAGAGATGCCAATCGGCGTATACAAGACACCAACGACAGTTTACGCCAGACAATGCATGACTGCGATTCTTCAGTTCAAATGAGAGTTGGCAGACGCTCCATGCATCGACCTCACAGCCAACTGAGCAGTCTGGGAGGCGCCGGCGGAGAGAGGGCCAGTCTAGGGGAGGAGTTGGTAGAGGGGGCGAGTGTCGGCTGGGAGGCAGAGAGTGTGAGGTCGCACAGCTCGCGAGGTCGCTCTCTCCAACCGTCTGGCGTGGATGAGGTTCAGTTCGGTATTCCGCGACTGATGAATGATCTAGGTGAGGCGTGGCGCGCTTTGTGTATCGCTTCTTTGCCCTTGAATAACCACATACCCATCGATACCCAATCACAATTACCCACATGCCCGTCAACACTTAGATATATACCCATACACCCAATCACACTCAGACACATACTCATCCATACGTGAACACACTTAGAGACATACCCAATCACACTTGGACCCATCCATACTTACCCACATATCCATCAATACTTAGACACTTACCCATCCATACCCATACTCATACACATATTTGTCGTGTATTGTTACATTTTTACTATTCTGATTTTGATGACAATATACCCAATTCAATTAACTGAACTCAGCAGAATTATCCGGTGGTGGGTGGGGGGGGGGTATTGATTCATTGCGTATTCATACCCCCAGCCAATTTTACAGGGGGTATAAATACCCCCACACATAACCCCCAGAATCTACACCCATGCTTTGTGTGTGTGTGTGTATGTATCTGTGTGTGTTGTGTAAATGTGTGTGTTGTGTGTATGTATGTGTGTGTGTATGTGTGTTGTGTGTATGTGTGTTTGTATGTATGGTTGTGTGTGTGTGTGTGTTGGCGCGCAGATAAAAGTCTCAAAGATCACGACGAGATGGACAGCGGTCTGGAGCGGTCGATGAAGGATGGCGTGGATTCTCCAGTCGACATGATTCTGCCCGATGATGTCGACGAATTGGACGCACAGCAGGACAACGGCGTCGACGAATACGTCACAGTGAGTGTTGCCAACTCAGCCGGATTTTAAATTTAGCGATATTTAACAAACTGCAGGTGAAAACGTCACCTCGACATTTGATAGAATGGTTAAATGCTTATTTGAGGTTCAAACGGAGTTGGAGACCAGGTTAAATGTTAAACGCCTCAAGTGGCAGCTGCTATACGGGAAGAAGTCGAAGCTTATGAACACACACACAGGTGTGTCCCGTGCAGCTCGCTGCCACCGCAGAACCGACCCTCTCCACGCTATGACACCACAAGAACGGAAGACGTATTAGAGAGGGCCACCTCCCCAGAATGCATGACACAACACATGACTGATATCTGGTACCATCATTTATTGCTGGGTTGACAGGGGCTGTTGGATTATAGAATTCGGCCAAATAAACTATCCTCCGCCGGGATTTGAACCCCGGAGCTCCCGCTCGTGAAGCGGGTGTGCTACCACTACACCACGCAGTCCAATTTTTGGAGACGTTCCATCAGTTATTACAGGGAGAAGCAAGTGATGTAATCAAGGGCTTAGTTTATCATTGAATAAATAGTTTATTATACGCGAGCGCACATTCGTTGAACCGAGGGAAGATCCAATATTCTTCAACTTGGGCGTTTAGATTCATGTTGTGCTGTGAATACCTTAATATATTTTCCTTCGTATCTCAACACAATTTCAATGTCAGCTATTCTAGTGGGTTTTTTATATAAATAATTCATGCGCATGTTAAACAGTGCACCGAGCGACGCCGAGCTATACCCGTGCAAGTTTCACCTCAGCCCGGCAGAGGGCGCTACTTGTCGCCTCGATCTATAGTGGCCGCGTCTTCGTCGGCCATTTCCTTGGGGGGACTGGAGGAGGCCCGCGGTCCCCCTGAGAGGACCTACAAGGTGGTGTTTGCCGGGGACGCGGCTGTCGGCAAGTCGACCTTCATAACAAGAGTGTGCAAGGGCGTCTTTCTCACCAACATCACCTCAACGCTAGGTTGGTGACTCTCTCACTCTCTCTTTCTCTCTCGCCGCCGATTCATTTTTCTGCTTAATTTGTTTCTTCTGAATTTTTGTTCAGGGGATTCAGCACTCCCATGTTTTTGTTGTGCTGTGTGACTTGAGCATTTGGTTTTAAAGACAAACTATCCGCCTAGCGCTTGTTTTCCAGGTTTATATTATCAAGATAGGGACATATAATTACATTTAACAATTAACAATTTTTATATAGGAATACTGGTTAATATACTGGTCTTTTAGGAAATTATATTCGGATAAATGATATTTATTTGTGAATGATATACAAGTGTGTGTTTGTCGTGTGATGTTCGTGTGTTTGATGACAGGGGTTGATTTTCAAGTGAAGACTCTCTACCTGGAGGGCAAGAATGTGGCCATTCAGCTGTGGGATACCGCAGGTACACACACACACACACACATACACACGCACATACACACACACACACACACATACACACACACATACACACACACACACACACACACATTACATTACATTAAGACATTTATATCGCGCTTTTCACCCGAGGGTCTCAAAAGCGCTCAAACACACACACACACACACTTTCGAATTGTTTCGAAATTGCTGTTTGCATGAAGGCCCTGAAATTTGGAACAAACTTCCACAAAGCCTAAAATGTATTAATGAAACAAGTTCTCTGGAAGGGTTCAAACTTGCTCTGAAAAAACACTTTTTAGCCGACATGATTTCAAACATCTAACGATGTATGTTGATAAGACCATCTTATTTCGATGTAATTCATGTAAATTGCATATACTTAAATGCAGTGTCTTGTGTTGTTTCATATATAGCCTCGATATGATTTTCGTTGTTTGCTGCATGATTTGTCCATTGAGGTATATAAATATCACACACAAATGAGCACATTCACATGATTGTACAACTGAATGCACTCTAAACTATACATGCGTCCAAGAGCCACGGCTCGACGAATTGTTGCCTTATTCATCTGTGTTTACTGTATAACTTGTTTTGTTGTCTATTTGTGGCAATACATCAAATTGACAATTAAATTGACAAATTGACTTATACACACACACATGTGCATACACAAAACACACAGATGGCAAGAATTAAACAAGTCATCCATAGTTTTTCTAGCACAGTATAGTTTGGTGATTTTCTAGTAATGATTATTATCATTATTAATTGCAGGTAAATTCAGTAGCATGGGTGAAGAGAAAGCAATTGCCTAAAAAAGAAAGCAAAACTTTTTCCTTATCAACATACAAACGCGAACATTTACAAATACAATCCCTTTATTAAAGTGTGTCTGTAAGGGAGCATAAACTTCGACATTGTGATGATGTTGATTTTTGGCTTTGTTGAATTGTCCACGATCATCCTGACGCTGCCGAACGGTAGGACAGGAACGCTTCCGATCCATCACCAAGTCGTACTTCCGGCGTGCCGACGGAGTAATGTTGCTGTACGACGTGACGAGCGAACGGTCCTACCTCAGCGTGCGACAGTGGATTCAAAGCATTGACGTCAGTGCCACGCCTAATTCTAATCTTCCTGACATTTCTGCTCATCGTTATTATAATAGCAAATATTATTATTGTATAGCAGGAGATAGCGTGTTATTTTAGACTCCGTGTGTGGTGAAATGTGTAAGACGTTAGCTCAAATCGAATTAACTCATTCGAAAATATTCCCCTTCAAATCTCTAAACAATTGCGAAAAAAGAAAGTAAAACTTTTTATTTTGCAATTATCAAAATATAAGAAAGTTGTTTGGAAATATTTCTGTAAGGAAGCATAAACAATAAACAAGTAGACGATACAGACGTTTGATCAAAGTAAACAAAAAGGAATTTCGCGTCAAGGAGTTCGTCCGCGTTCCATACCATTTGCATTTTTATTTAATCCATTTGCGTTTTCATTTAATCAATTTGCTTTATGATCTAATCCAAGTAAGTTATTCATACATGTAAGGATCAATATTCAAAATATTTTGCACACATTTTCAACATAATCCATCAATTTATCAGTCATTGCAATTTTTATGAACGTTACAACATCTATCAACATATGTTTAAGTTTAACCTACTTACAATGAATAGTCTTGTTTCTTTGTTTACATTCTGCAGTATTCTGCTAATGTTTGTACTGTTTTTTATAATAAAATACAAATGGATTGAATTAAAATGGAAATATATCAGAATGAAATGCAAATGATATAGTTTGCTTGGATAACCATGTGTGCGTGTTGACCACGGCTTGTCAGGAGGTCGCCAGCAGTCAAATCCCGATCATGTTGTGCGCCAACAAGTGTGACATGCGCCAACAATCGGCCGCCGGCGGCAAGACGAGTGTGAGTCAGGAGCAGGGCGAACAGCTGGCGCGAGAGTTTGGCGCGCATTATCAGGAGACCAGCGCCAAGACGGGTCAAGGCATGGCAGCAGCTATTGTCGCTCTTGGACGGTGAGTCTTCTCATCCATCTCACAGACTTTCTCCACTTCACGTCTCATGTGTGCTACACTGATGTAATTGTCGGAAAGGACCCGTTTATGTGTGCAGTGTGCAGTGAAGGGAAATCGCCACGGGGACATTCTAGATTTGGACTGTCAATGAAGATTGTATGTATACGTATGGTCTGCGATGGATCGATAGGGCAAGTTTTGGTTGTCTAGTTTCCGGACGACATGAGCTGAAGCTAAAATGCTCACAGGACAGGAAGGAATCCATCACAAAAGTGAAGGATTTTCACTTCACGTCTATCTTTTCTAGAGGTTGTCAAGAATTAACGCCACTTTGGGGAATATTTGTAGCTCGGGTGTGTTTGGCCAATTACAATTGCTCTTGTTGTGTAAACAAATCATCAACTATTGATGCCGAACTTATTGACAGGAGGATGGTGACCAACGAAGATGTCGAGGTGCAGACTTCGGCTCTCAAGGTCGGCGACGACCGCAAGAGTTCGTCATGTTCGGCCACAGGAGGCGGCGGGTCTTCGTGCAGGAAACAGTGACAGACAGACAGACAGACAGATCATGACAGACAGATGTGATAGAACTTAACGTGATATTTGAGCGCTACTGTGCTCTGGAATCGCATGGTTTCGAAGTTTCACATATTACAAGTCTAGGGCGCGAATCATTGTAGATAGACACTATACAGGACAGAATGTGAATTAAATATATTTTTGTCATTATACGCTCGCGATACAAAAATGCACGATTCATAATGTTAAACAGAGATACATGTATGAGACAGTATGAATGTTCAAGTTGATTATGACAAGCGTATAAGTCAGTGCAGATCACAAATACATTTCAATCACACAGTTGAATGAAATTGTACGCACCAGAAATGTACCATCCACAAATGTGGATGGTATTGTTAAGATGTTTAATATGATAATATTCGACAACCGCAATGCGTACAGTAAATTAATTTTTAGATTCAGTGAAGATGACAGAAAATACTTCAATATATAGAAAACACGACGTACGTACAAGTGTATTTAATTGCTTTCCAAGGCACTTCTGACACAAACACACACACACAACTCAAAAATAGAAAGTGAAAATAAATTAAAAAAATATGAAAACGAACGGTAGAATACGTTACGCGTCGATGCACATACATGTTAGCTTGCGGTTAACAAGAGTCATTGAACATTGAACTGCCTGATCAAAACTGGTCCTCTGTTCAAACTGGTAGGTCAAAATGAGAAAAAAACAAAAAAATTACCGCGGTAAGATTGAATATACATGCAAAAAAACTCAACTAAATGCAACACAAAAAAACAAACAAAAACAACACTAACGATTTCGAAAAGATTATTTCGAACGATTGCAAAAATTGTACGGTTTGCTTCTATGATACGCAAGTATATGTAACGACACAAACACGCACAATTACAATTTCAAGTGTAAGTATACACAAACTGGAACATATATATATATATATATATATATATATATATATATATTATATACAAAACTCATATACGTGTAACGTTTGTTCCGAAAATAAACATAGAAAAACCTATGCCAAACTAAACACACACATACACACACACACATAAATCCACATGGTTAAACAAGGAAAAAACCGAGATTAATCAAAGTATATAGGGAAACAAATATCTGTGGAAATATAGATTATGTCGAAAACACGTGGAAACTATTCGTGAAGACTTGATTAATATTCCACAACCATAGACAGTGGTAGCATGAGGTGTGAATTTGAGTAAGTGTAAATTAACTGAGACATTTAATCACACACCAAACATGATGGTACAAAACTGAACGACAATAGACAAACAATACACAAACAGCTGCCCCAAATAACGAATATTTGACGTGTAAATTTGTCACTTAAACGCTTAGCCTCCGGATTATTTCACACATAAAACACAGAAATCAAGTCTTTTACAAATCATACATTGCTTCCAATACACCCCCTCTCCCAATACACAAACACACAGACACATTGTCAGACATTGATCTGAAAACACACATGCACACACACACACACACACGGACAACCGGGGGAAAATCCCGCCAAAATATGACGAAATATACAAACAGCTGGCCATCGTATTCCATTCGCACAACACCCACAGAAAATCGCTGGAAAGAATAACATAATTGTCAAATGGACAATTATAGCTGTCACCACCGAGCGCGTTTACAAAAATATAGATGTCGCCAACGTACGTGATTTTAACAGCTATAGATGTCGCCAGCGTTTCACAGTACCACCACCTACTACTACCACTAGTCTTAAAGTTGTGCCTGTTCGACATAGTTGGCGGGCAGCATGCCGCGCTGGCCTGTGCGCTGGCACGTGCCTGTCATCCAGCCCTCGTCGATGGGCTCGCAGTGGACGATCAGGTCGCCGTCGCTAAATGAAATCTCGTCGTAGTCGGCCGCGTCGTAGTCGTACATGGCGCGAAAACATCGCTGACACACACACATACATATAAACTGACAAATTAACATACACACACACACATATAACCATACACACATCAACTGACAAATTAACACACACATACATAAATATAACCATACACACATCAACTGACAAATTAACACACACATACATAAATATAACCATACACACATCAAATGACAAATTAACACACACATACATAAATATAACCATACACACATCAACTGACAAATTAACACACACATACATAAATATAACCATACACACATCAAATGACAAATTAACACACACATACATAAATATAACCATACACACATCAAATGACAAATTAACACACACATACATAAATATAACCATACACACATCAAATGACAAATTAACACACACACACATAAATATAACCATACACACATCAAATGACAAATTAACACACACACACATACATCTAACCATACACACATCAACTGACAAATTAACACACAAACACATACATATAAACATACACACATAAGTGTCAGTTGTGTATTGCAGTTGAATGATATATCTAATATAGCTGTCCCTAACTCTATCTATCCTAATGTTATCCCCAATATTCTATGTAATGTTCTAATCCGTACTCACTTCCTGAATGATGGCCTAGTCTTGTATTATCCAATGTTCTAATCCGTATTAACCTATTATTCTATGTTCTATCCTCTGGTGTTGCTATATACTGTCTCTACACAGCTTAATTAATTAAAAAGCTTAACGCTAGCGGTTTCTATGTTTTCATCTGCCGGCCTTTGTGTGTATCTTTGATTCTCTTCTCAATATGTCAGACAGACGTAAGCACACACACACACATTGACACAAACACACACACACACACACACACACACACACACACACACACACACAATACACGAGTTTTAAGTAAAGATATATGAATAAAAGTTACATATAACACCGCATCAGATATCAACATTGTTACACGTGTTAGTATGCATATATATGTGCAAAACTTACTTACACACACACACAAACATAAATGGTATGTAGGTAGTAAGCTATAAGCGAAAACAAAAAACAGACTAGAATAAACAATACATAAAAATATTACAATATAGATTCAGTGTGAGCGTATAAAATTGGACTCCTACACACACACACACACACACACACTTACACACACACACACACTTACACACACACACTTACACACACACACACACACACACACACTTACACACTTACACTTACACACAAACACAAACACACACACACACACACACACACACACACACACACACACACACACACACACACACACACACACACACACACACTTACCCCGAGGCTTTGAACTTGTCTTTGTTGCTGTTGATGTTGTCTGTGTTGTTGTTGTTGTTGTTGTTGTTGATAGAGTAGCTGTTGTTGTGTGGATGTCGAACTGTTGAATTGTTGTTGTTGTTGTTGTTGTTGTTGTTGGTGGGGATGATGGGGGTGTTGTGATGTCACTTGACCACCACCCACCGATGACGTCATAGTGTACTGTATAAACACATACACACACATACAAACAAACATACATACACACATCATACGTACACACAAACATGGATGCCTAAAAATTAAAACTAAAAATTGGCTTAGGAAATGTATCAACACACACACACACACACACACATACAAACACACACACACACACACACACACACCATTTGAGGCTGGTTGTAGGCTGGTATTGCCGATGTGCTGTACTGTTGTTGTTGTTGATGTTGTTGTTGATAGCGTTGTTGTTGTTGTTGTTGAGAGCGTACTGTCTGATTATGGTGTTGTTGTTGTTGTTGTTGTGGTGCCGTGTTGTTGTTGACGTTACTGTTAACATATCCTGCACCGGCCGTCGATCTAAGTTGTTGTTGTTGTTGTTGTTGTCTGTTGATGTTGATGTTACTGTTGTTGTTGTGTGTGTTTGTGGAGCCGTAGCTATTGTTGACTGGATCGTAGTCGTGAATGGAGCCAACCATCGTAGTGGCTGTCTTACCACCTACCATCTGATGGTAACCACCTGGTACAAACACACACACATACATAAACACACACACAAACATACGAATACACACACATATATATAAACATACGAATACACACACACACATAGACTAATACACAAACACACACATATACAGACATACACATAAACACACGAATATACACACGCACACAAACACACATAGACACATACATACACACACACACACACAAATTATTACGAGCGAGCGATAGCGAGCGAGTTCATACTTGGTGTTACTAGAAAAATGAGTATGAGCTTTTCAGAGGCTTATAACTCTGGAACCATAAGTCCGATTAACATGCTTTTTTTTTTGCTGGGTAGCCTTATCCTTCCTGCCGCGGATGAGACCAAGCCGAATCATGTCAGTGCCCAGTGTGGCACGTGGCACGTCCCAAATGCCCTCCTACGTTTTCGAAAAACACTTTTTACCCGTTTTTCAGAGGCTTATATCTCTGGAGCCATAAATCCGATTAACATGCGTTTTTTTTGTTGGGTAGCCCAATCCTTCCTGCCGCGAATGAGACCATGCCGAATCATGTCAGTGCCCAGTGTGGCACGTGGCACGTGCCATATGCCCTCTTATTCTAATTTAGCAGAAAACTTTGCCCATGCACGCAGACAAATGCATTTACGACAGAGTTTGATTACATATGATAGCTTCGCGCTCGCTCTTTCATCGCCGAACGCGGTTAAAAACACCCGTAGATACCAAACGTCCACATCTATACGTGTATGTGTCTGTGTGTTTGTTTGTATGTGTGTATGAGTGTGTGTGATACCTGGTTGGTTTGTTCTTTGTTGTTGTTGTTGTGGTGGTGGTTGTTGTTGTTGTGATACACCTCCTCCTCCAGCACCACGCGCTTGACTTACACCACCACACACACCGACAGCGGATGTGTGCGATGTCTGTCTATGTTGCTGTTGTTGTTGTGTGTTAACAGATCTCACAGCTAACACATGCACACACACACGCACACACACAATGTGGCAGTTAGTTGGGGCATGCATAACACACACACACACACACATACACACACACACATAGAGGATTCGTGCAAACATGCACACATTTAGTAGCGTTTAATATAAACGAATGACTACACACACACACATACACATGCAATCTAACATACACAAACAGACAAACACAAAGATACGTGCAGTTTGACAATATAAAACTGATTGTTCAGGCATGGAAATTGTACAGGAAAAAAAAGAGTTATTGTTCCAAGAAAAATTACCCCCCCCCTAAAAAACAAAAAATTACCAACAATCAAAGTCTATATTGTTTATTAGTGTGAACTGGGGGAAGACGTATGTACGTAAAAAAACGTGCCAGTCTAAAAACCAGAGGCTTCCAACCCTTTATACATCAATTAGATTATGTTATATAATTAAATTACGATAAATTATACTCCAGGGGATAATTCGGCCATTTTTCAGGGCGGGGGCGGGGGTAATATGAGGGGTGAGACGAACAATTGCCAAATTAACCCCCTGGGAGGTAGTTTAGCAATTTAATTGTAAGTGTGTTAGTGTTGGTGATAAAATATAGATGGAGTAAGACTCCATAGATAGATAGTATAGATGTCAAAACAGTGGGCTGGAATTCAATATTTAATATAGATGGCGCAAGAGTATATTGTTAGTGTTGGTGGTGAAGTATAGATGTCGCACCTGTCGCCGGCTCGTCGACCGATAGTTGTCTCATCTGCTCCATAACTGCCTTGCGCTCAATATCACCATGATACGCCACATTACTGCAACAATAACAATGCAACATGATGCAATGTAAAATTACTGCACTAATAACAAGGCAACATGATATGATGCAACAATAATATGCAAAATTACTGCAATATGTGATGCAACAATGTAACATTATGCAATGAAACAATGCAACATGATGCAACGCAACGATAGTATGCAACATTATTACAATATGATGCAATGCAACAATAATATGCAACTGCTACATGATGATAATTAAGATAGCACACACACACACACATCACACACATCCCTGTTACCATACCAGGAATGGTAATATGATAGGAATCACAATTGGATGTAGTACATTACCAACGAGAAACTATGACAGACAGACAGACAGACAGACATACAAACACACTCCACACAACCTTAATGGTTTAGTCTGTGTGTGTGTCTGTGTCTGTGTGTGTGCGTGTGTTTAGTTATAGTTTAGTTGATATATTGTATACATAACACATGACACAGTACAAAATATGAAAATATACACAACGGACAAATAACCAACGCTATTTGACCAATTTGTTTTCATAACATAAAGCTATATAAACCTCATGTATGTGTGTGTGTGTGTGTGTGTACGATGAAACGGAATTCGAACCCACTCACACTAACACACACACACACACACATACACACACATACAAGAGCAACGGGTGAACTGAATGATGCTACACAAAACGGCTGAGTGCACGATCTCAATGCAATGACCAAATAAGGACGTGGTCAACATCGTGTGTGTGTGTGTGTATGTGTGTAAGTGTTTACGTGTATGTGTCTATGTGTGTGTGTGAGTATGTAGTGTGTCACGTGTATATGTAAGTGTGTATGTTTGTGTATGTGTAAGTGTATGTTTGTGTGATTATCAGAGTGTATATACGTGTATGTTTAACCGAGTAATATATATACATTTAATTCCACATAATTTGGATTTTGTCACACATAACACAACATTTACAATAGAAAACTAAAAACACAACTCGACACAATCATCTCTCTCATCAGATGTTCAGATAAAAATGCTAGATCATTGTGTCAGAAAGCAAAAATAAAAAAAACCTATATACACATGTTAACACAACCATCGGTCGATTAATAAACACACAAAGTAGTATAAAATCACCGCAAACTATGACCAAATAAAACCTCTATATGTATATGTGTGTGTGTTAGCATACCTGATTATTTTCGAGTTTTGCTTGATACGCAGAGTTTCGGGGTCGTCGGCTACCGTGGTAAATCGACCTTTGGAAGCCTCGAAATCAGCATGATATTTAGCCTACACACACACACACACACACACACACTTGCTCAATACATACTCATACTCATACGTTGGATAATTGTTTGAAAATAAATGTTGTAGTTGAATGTATTTGTGGAATTTATTATTTAAATATTTGTAATTGTAGCTGTGACACTGAGAACACACAATTAATGTTAAATGTAGTGTTATAATGTGTACATGCTTATATAATGTCCGTCAAAGAACTACACTCGATGGACATTTTTGTGTCATGTTAGTTTTAATGATTTGTATATATTGTTTCATGCTTTTCTTGTCAATTTTTTGGTGGTAAATGTATTCTAAACAAACTAACACACACGCACACTAACACACACACACACACACACACACACACACACAAACAAACACTTTCACCATAGGGATTTCATTTCATAAACATGAACATTATCATGAATATATTTCATAAACATTTAACATTATACACATTTGATTTGAAAAACATTTTACATTTAGGCGTTCGCAAGATATATATATGTGTGTGTGTGTGTGTGTGTGTGTGTGATTTGGAATGCGGTCACGC
>OU696590.1:5984051-6054051 GCA_916048095.2 Sacculina carcini
ACACCGCTTAATATGACGTGAAGCAGTTGTATTCGACGAACGACACGCGAATTTCAGTGACAAAAAATGACTCATTTCAGCATTGCAATATTGCAAACATAAATATAACCAGGGATCTTGCACATAGTAACTGGGCTACCATAAAAACAATATATATATATGTGTGTATGCATGTGTATGTGCAAGTTTGTTTGTGAGAATCACTTGCAATCACGGACAAATCATTTTGGATTATGTCATTGCAGTGCAATTGCACGATGCAACATACAATGACGTAATACTGCATGTTGCACTGACTCACAGTATATGACACAGTGCAAGAACGCAGCAATTGCAATCACTTATAATGCACTCCTCCTTATTAATTACTCCAAAAGAAGAAATAATAAATTATAATTACTCACGCCTCGCAGTAAGGTAGCTTGTTGAAGCCCTTGTATGTTCTCATGTTGAGTGCCATTCCGCACTCCCAACAACGAAAACACCCCTTGTGCCATACCTTGCAACACACACACACACAGCAACATTTGCAACTGACAATCAGCATTGCAATTAATTTCAACAATTTAAACCACTAAAATGAATACAATTCAATAATCATAATAAAATAAATTACTGTACAACTTGACTGTTAATTTGTAGCTATAGAAAATAACTATACATAATATATATGTTTTTACAACCAACTTATTTCTAACATTGAAACTGTAACGTATTAACGCGCAAGCAAGCATAACGCACAAAAATGAGACCATGGTATTACTGAACACACACACACACAAACACACACACATGAACATACACACACGCACGAACGTGCCGAGATAATAGTAAGACCAACAAAAACAGAGAGAGACAGAGATGAAGAGAGATAGAGAGAGAGAGATTCCTGCGCAAGTTACAACTGTTCAGTGTTGTTGATATTAAGCTAGGCAGATTGACACGATGCAATGTCCGAGCCAACAATATGTCGACAACGATATCAGTGGCGGATACAGAGTGCAATTTTAGGTGGAGCTGAATTTTGAGGGAGATCAGTCATGCATGCGCATGCATCATTATGCAACACCTTTACGATCATGCTTATATAAACGTATTCTACAGGACTCTTTCTTGACCCATTTTAGTGAACATCTTGAGGAGTTATGAGGAGTTGATGGGAACATTTACATGGGGGGGCGGCTTCAGTCCCCCTGAGCCCCCTCTAGATCCGCCATATGTTGATATGTTGATATGTCGCACATTGATTGCATACCGGTGCATTGTGTTGCATGCAACACAGACAAATCAGCATATTTCAGAAGCGAGTCGAGTTCATCTCACAGTAAGTTTTCAGAGAGTAAAAAGAGATTTTCAGAGAGTTTCAGTCGCCACGCCAATTTATCTTGAACTGCTAAGAGAGTAGAAAATATCTATTTCGCCATTATAATATATTATAACTGTATAATTTAATAATTAAAATACATGATGCACAGTCAGGATCCCAAGTATATCATGAATAATTATGACTAATTTAATTAATATTATAAATATAAAACAACAATTAGACGCATAATCAATATATATCAAGACAATTCTTCCAGAGAACCCCTGAAGTAAAGGAAAGGGTAAAGTATGAAATACCTCTGATACCACAAAACAATGACTACCCATCTGCTCTGTTCACAACTGAATATTACGACAATAATTTACAAATAATATAACACAGCTATATTGTAGAATGAGACCACATGCCCCGCTGTGCGTTCAATCCCTGCGCGCTGTTCACATTGATGAGAAATGGTTAAATAACCAATTCTACGTATAATCCATCACATTTCATTAAAACTATGATCATTGGATATTTAGTACTCTTGAAATATTGTTCAATAGGTCACAACTTTTAATTAGAGGCTTCCTAAACCACGCCAAACACACATTTAAAACAAACCATCAAAAAAGCATTAAAGGCCTAATTAGATAGAATTTTAGTGCACTAATCAAAAGCGAAATTCATGAAGGTAAGATTAAACTGTTCAAGTTGTCAGATTAGTTTAACACACTATCAAAATTGTTCACACAAATTGATTTATGTTACTTGATTGAACTAAACGTTAAGAGTTCACTTAAAAGTTTGTGAACACTGATCAAGTTACAGTATAACGCATACCTTGTCCAGACATTTGATCTCCTCTGTGGGATACACGGTCTTCTCACACTTTCCGCATTTCTTGTTCATGTTTGCAGAACAACACAATCGGAATGAATTCACATAAGCACAAAAACAATGTTGCCACTAGCAGAAAACAGTTGAATTCACAAACACACAAGCACCAACGCTGAAAACACACCAAACACAGCACACAAAACACCTCACTGACTGTCTGACACCATTTTTCTGAAGCGTAATTTGACGAGGCGAGAACGCCGCCCCAGGCATCAGACTGACAAAGTCATTCTTAGTATTTTTTTTTACCTTTGGGATGACATTATATTTTTGATTTTAATTTCCTACGTAGAATCATTTTGTTGGCAGTTTTAATTGATACCCTATTCTAAAATAGTAGACAATTTAGATCTATGGTCGACGTTTGCGCAACCTACGAAAGTGGTCGATGGTAAGCTTTTGGGTTTTTTAATACAAATATATAATGTGTTTTGAACTCCTTTATTGTATGTATTAAGTTAAACAAATCCAGATAATTTTTCTTTATGATTTCATAAGTAACGAAGGTCTTCAAGGGAAATTAGACAAAATATACGGATGGAGAATGACAATAGAACTGAACCATTGGCTAATAAATATCAAATGCTTCAATATTGTCTAGTTTGTCCCATATTTGAATCAGAGAAAATTTTGTACGATGATGCCGGAAACTAGCACACATCAAAGTGTATTTGTTCCTGGCAAATATGCACTATGAAGTACATAGTTTTTTTCAAGTCTGCCTATCGCTCTGCATGTGTATTTGCGTACGTCTATGCAGTATAGTGACGAGTATTGTGAGCGGTTCGCTCGGGACGGCCTCTCGCCGGCCGATTTGGCTCACGGACAGCAGGCGAGCCACTTATTTCACTGGCTGCAAGACGCCGAGACCAACCTTCTGTCCACGCGCCAGCAGCTCGCCAAACTACGTCGCTTTCTCAGCGGCAGTCGCATTGTGGGTATTATTATTATTATTATTATTAATTACAGGCAAATCCAGTAGCATGGGAAGAGTGCAAGCACTATTACCACCCTAAGGTGGTCCCATGTACCGGTCCCTTGTCCCATGTCCCATGCCCAAAAGATTCAGAGAGTAAGAGAGTTCGAAAAGAAAAAAGTCTAGAAAGAGAGTTGGAAAGAATAAAATGAATAAATAACAATAGATAATAAGCCATCATCCGATAACACTCCATAATGTCACTCCGCCCACGTTCCTCAATAAATAATAACAATCAACAATAAATATGTGATTCAGTAAATAACAAGTGTGTCAAGTACTGTCAAGACTAACACTTCTGAACTAAGACATCTGACAAGTCATGTGGATATATGGTTATTTGTTGGACTGCGTGGTGTAGTGGTTAGCACACCCGCCTCACAGGCGAGATGTCCGTGGTTCGAATCCAGGCAGGGGAGAATTTCTTTGGGTGAATTCTATAATCCAACAGTCCCTGTCCACCCAGCAGTAAATGATGGTACCAGATATCAGTCATGTGTTGTGTCATGCATTCTGGGGAGGTGGTCCTCTCTAATACGTCTTCCGTCCTTGTGGCGTCATAGCGTGGAGAGGGTCGGTTCTGCGGTGGCAGCGAGCTGCACGGGACACACCTGTGTGTGTTCATAAGCTTGGACTTCTTCCCGTGTAGCAGCTGTCACTTGAGGCCTTTAACATTTAACCTTTATAGCTATTTTTGAATTCACATTCATCAAAAATCACCAGCTGGATAAACTTGTTTGCCTCTTGTATTTTATTTCTTTCACCATGGTGTGTTTTTGTTGGCAAAAAACTATGAACTGAACTCAACTTCAACTTCAAACTTTAAAAATATATTTTTTTGGCTAGTTTTCCTGTACACATGTAGTCACCGCACACAGGGTGGTAATAGTGCACTTGCACTCTTCCCCCATGCTACTGGATTTGCCACTGCAATAATAAATAATAATAACAATATTAATAATCTGCGCATATGTGCCTACTTTTTTCTTTTAGCTATTCAATCAAATGTATCGGCCCGTTTCTATTGCAGAAACAACAGAGCAGAATTTGCAGTATTGCAAACTTGCACACTGTTGCAGTTAAATATGAAATATGTGAAATATACATTTTCGGTCACAACTTTCATTTATGTGGTGGACGCTGAATGTGCAAGGATTCAAGAACATTAGATTTAACGAATTTCTTCCAGTCCCTCGCCTCCTGCAAAGACAGCACATTACATTAGAAGGCTAAACGTAACCTAACCTAAAATCTATGAAAAATATAGAAACGTTTTTAAGTGTCTTTTTTCAATAAATTAGCGTTTTTAATGTTCTTGAATCCTTACATATTTAGCCTAGACCCAATTATGTCGTTCAAAGCTCATCGACCCCCTAAAATTCGACGGAAATTTACGATATAAAACTTTCTTAAGGCAGCACACTTCTTAGTTTTTTCGGCAAAGTTTACAACTTGCTATTTGAACTTCGCAGACTATTTCATTCATAAATGAGACATGGGTAGTATAATGATTGAATGTCTACCTACCGGTAGTTATTTTCGTTGCATTTGAAGCGCATCCATCACATTTGAAACGATAAATACGAAGCTAAATTTTTGTGACTTTTGTGATTTCTGATTTTTGTGAATTTTTGTGTTTTGTGTATAAATCGAGGTCGATTTTTGATCGAAAAAGCTGGACTTATACACCGGCAAATACGGTAATTATAATAAAATAATAATTTATTCTAATAACACTACGTATTGGTGGCTTTCAGAGCGACCCACACTATTATTCTCACTCGGCCGATGACAGCATTGAACAGAACATACACACGCAAATGGCTGGTCTTGCGACTCAACAACACGTTTGTATGTCTGTGTGTCAACGGGCGCCGCACAGCTGCCATTGCAGCGCCGCATCCGGACTGCAGCCACGGATCCGGCATATTTCTCAGCTGCTCAGCGAGTCCGGCCTTCCATCCGCCCCACTGTCCGGCGTTATGCGTCAGGTGTGTGTGTGTGTGTGTGTGTGCTTTTGAGACCCTTGGGTGAAAAGCGCGATATGAATGTCTTAATGTAATGTAATGTGTGTCTGTGTGTGTGAGTGTGTTTGTGTGTGTGAATGTGTGTGTATGTGTGTGTGTCTGTGTGTGTGAGTGTCTGTGTGTTAGAGTGTGTGTGTATGTGTGTGTGTGTGTGTGTGTGTGTGTGTGTGTGTATATCTCTGTGTGTATCTTTGTGTGTGTGTTAGAGTATATATGTATGTGTGTGTGTGTGTGTGTGTGTGTGTGTGTGTTAGAGTATGTGTGTGTGTATATATGTATATATATTTGTTTATATGTTTGTTTGTGTTTGTATAAGTATTTGTTGATGTATGTGTGTGTGTGTTTGTTTATGTATGTTTATGTGTGTGTGTGCGTGTGTGTGTCTGTGTTTGTTTATACGTGAATGTATGTATGTGTGTTTGTACGCGTGTATACATATGTATGTGTGTTTGTATGCGTGTATACATATATATGTGCGTTTGTGTGTGTACATTCAGGTGGCATTATTATTGCGTGAGTCATGTGAGTCACTCAACACTACTGACCGAGCATCACTCACCTGTCTTACTGATACAAGTCGTCAGCTGTCTGAGGTGAAAGGGGGGGGGCAAGCTATTAGGGGGGGGGGGGGCTGATATTGGGGCTCAACTATCAGTAATAAGTAACTTTGCTAAACTTGCTTAAGTAACAAGAAAAGTTACTTTTGGGCGGACAGGAAAAAAAGTAATTTTCCCGTAATTATAGTGGTTTTTTTTTGCTAAATATTTCACAGTAATATTTGGTTCGTTACGTTTATCGGTAGCGGAATTTTGCGCATTTTTAGCATTTTAGTTTTGTGAAAGTTTTCTATTGTGTCGTCTCTTTTTTTAGAAGGCTGACAAATTTAACAAGTTGTCATTTTGAATGTCTTTCCTGGCGATCAAGCATTTGAAAATTTATAATTTATAATTCAGTCCACCCAGTCTCTTATTGTGCATTCAAGATTCTCATAATCTGGGATTGATTTAGTCATAGCTCTTTGTACTTTGTCCACTATTTTCATATGTGTTTTTCTGGGTGATAATTCCACACACACACACACACACACACACACACACACACACACACACACACACACACACACACACACACACACACACACACACACACACCGACAGCATCTTTCTAATTCTAATATTAACAAATCTAATATTATTATTAATTTGGCCATTTCAGCAATATAATTTTCAGTAGACATAGTCAGTGGAAATTGAAATTGAAACTCTTTTTTTTCATAAGCACTTTTTTCCATTTTGTATATTCCAACACGATGTGTATGTGTGTGTGTGTGTGTGTATGTGTGTGTGTGTCAGGCTCGTGCCGAATGCAGAGCGTTGAGCGAGTCATTGCAGGCAGAGCGTGAGAGCAGCAGGCGACTCTCCGACAATCAGCTCTCTCTTCAGAAAGCCGCCAAACAACTCGAACTGGACAATGAAAAACTTTTATTCCGAGTAAGTATCTTTATGTATATATATATTATATTTATTGATTTTTCAATCGTTTTTTTACTTTTATATCTTATATATATATATATATATTTTTATTATTATATTCATATCTTTCATAGTTTCGAACTGACTAGAAATCGTTAAAATCTTTCGTTAAATTCCATAATCTGTATGTATGTGTGTGTGTGTTGTTTTTATGCTGCTTGTGCTTTTGTGGTGCATTGTGGGTAAGTTATCTGAGTTGATGGGTGAATTAGAGCAGCGCGAGGGGGAGCTGAGACGGGCGGGTACTTTACCCCACCGCCCCCCCCCACTTACCCCACACAAACAAACAATATAAAGTATATAGTTAACAATATAAAGTTACAGCAAAACACGGACGAGAATATGAAATAACACATCTATTTAAAGACTATCTCATCCACAAATAAATCCAGACTCAGTTATTCACACAGTTTAATTATTTATAGTCAGCTGCTACACAAAGACAAAATATACACAAAGACTTGAGTAGGAAAGACACACACATACACACATATACATACACATACACTCACACACATTGTTCTGTGGTTCATACATTGACTTATGTCTGTCTGTATGTGTGTGTGTGTGTGTGTGTGTCATAGCGTCGCACAAACGCACGTACAGCTCAGATGTCAGTGATGGTGTCATTGAAACGTAAGACGTGTATTTTTGTCCACAACAATTTCTCATTTAGCCTAAATAAGCCATATACCTCTTCTTGGCTTTGCCTTATCAATCAAATACTTCTTTCAGTCATGTTTCATAATTCTTAATTGTACTTGTAATATATAATTGTATACATTTTCAAATAACAAAATCCTAAAATTTCAGTGGTAATTTTTTTCTTCTTCAAATTTGAGTGTTCAAGTTTTATTTTCAAATTTCAGTGCGCAAGTCAACGAGATGAAAGGCCAATTGGAATGTGCGCGCGACAAATGTGAATTTTGGGCGCGCAAACTGGTTGTTGTCAAATCGCGCGCCAAATTACGTCTGGCTGAGCTCAAGTAAATATTATTTTTCACACACTCGGCAATCCACACCGCCTTGACGATGCCAAAATAAAGCGTTTTTTTGTTTCTTTTTGTGTATAAATTTTCATTTTGCGCACTCGTAAATTTCATCAACTTTCTCAAGCCAATGAATTGTTATTCGGTTATTTATAATTTAGTATAATTAATGTTTTGTATACTGAAATATATGTATATTAGATTAATTTATGTTCTACTAATTAGAATATAATATTGATTTAATGTTGTATAATAAATTATTTTTCATTCTTCTTGATTGTTTGCAATTTTTGTAGTAGTTGTTGATTTTCTATTCGCTTTCTGCTCATCGTCTGCTGTTGTTTTCTGCTTGGTTTTGTTGCAGACAGCGCAGTGAGCGCGAGGCTGAGCAGCTCAGCAGTCGCAATGCTCAGCTGCAACACCAGCTGCGTGTGAGCGCAGCTCAGCTGAGCCAAGCTGAACTCAGGTACCAATTGCCACAGTGGTGTATTTAGGCGATGTTAACTCACGATTCGGTTGTGGAATAGTGGCGTCGTGGTAAGACGCAACGCTTCGATACGAGAGTCTCGGGTTCAAACCCAATCAGCAGGATAGTGTTATGGGATATTGTGCGCGCGTTATCTCTAGATGTATTCAACTATGGTATTGAGACCTTATAACCGTCTGTGTGTGTGTGTGTGTGTTTGTGTGTGTGTGTGTGTGTGTGTGTGTTGGCAGGGCCAGTGAGGCGGAGTCGGACGTTGAAGAGTTGAAGATCAAGTTGAAGGAGTGTCAGCAAATGTTGACCGAAGATCACCGAAACTCCTACTGTTATCCACGACAACAGCACCACCACGAGAATGACATCGGCATCACAGAGCGGGAGTCATCTGCTGGGAGGAAGGCGTCCTGGAACTGTGAGGATCTCTGGTCGCGTGTCGTTGTTACTGAAGACGATTATGACGCTGAGGCGACCAATGTGGCTGTATTTAGTGGCCAGGGGCGTTCACATCTCAAACGTTCAAGATCGCTAGATGATTCAAGTCGTCGGTGCCTGCTAGCGATGAGATCGACGTTGTGTCGGAGTGAGTCATTGTGATGTGTGTGTGTGTCGAAGGTGTAGATTTGTGTCTCTAGGTTCTCAAGGGGGGATGACAGCCATCATGCATCATGCATTAGTGTTCAACGTTGACTCAGTTGGTCAATTACATGAGACCCTAAAACATATTATGCCTAGTCAATTACAACACACATATACCTCAATGAATAATATATTTCATATAATTGCATACACACATATATTTGTAGTGTGTTGTTACTTTTTTGCTATGCTGAGTTTGAGTTTGCATATTCAAACCCCCAGCCAATTTGTCGGGGGCTTATTACCCCACACCCCCGGATCTACGCCCATGCGTGTGGGTGTGTGGGGCTGGTTTAGTGACGGTACTGTTTTGGTATCGCCGTGATCGGTTAGTGAAATTTATGCCGTGTAGTACTCGTTTCAACATGTGCCGATTTGAGTGTGTTTGTGAGACATTCCGAATTACATTTCTCGTACAAAAACTGAATTGGCAAATTGTATTCATACTCATCGATCGTTTATCGTGTAGGGCACATGTACGAAATAGTGATGGGATAACTGGATCGTAGCTATGCGTCATACACACGCGGTATTTGGTTGCGAATTCTACTTTGAAAAGGATTTGGATTAGGATTTACGTTTGGAAAGGATCATCATGGAATGTACATCATTTGTTCATCTCTCAAATTTGTGCCAAATTGTCAGAAGAAAAAGAAAACCACTTTCACTGGTTTCAATATATTTCACAGCATTGCTAGTGATTCCAATCAACAGCCACAAATATCCGCACACCAATACTAACACAACGAGAGTAAAATGGCGTGGAGCTGAAATAGCCATTAATAACACTAGGTGATTTTTCAATGTCGATTTCTCGCTGCTAGCATTTCAGTGCAGTTTCAATGGCATTTACTTCATCACCTCTCTCGATGGCCAACAACTATCACAGCGAACCTCGAACACGACTCCACACTCACACACGGACAGACACACACGAACAACCAATCAGCGGCGAGCTGGTCAAGTACTCACCGCCGCAGGGCATAAACACGTAAAATCATGTCACACACACATACACAGTAAACTACACACAATCAAGCACACTAACACGCTCACACACACAATCACACAACAATTTCAGACGATTCAAATAGCACTGCTGGAAATAATAAATTTGTCTTATGCAGAACGAAGCCCACCAACTTTGACCACAGCAAAAGGCACTCATCTGCTCCATATTGCCATACCACTTCTCGACACAAAACGGTAATAACCATAAGCGACTTTCTACGATACCACAAACAAATGCTTCTGATTGTCCTGACGTTCAAAACCGAGAGCCCCAGGAAACAAATGTCTTGTGAGAAACATCGACAATACACACACACAGAAAAACAGCCACATTTACCCACTATCTAGCCATCGAAATATATCTAATTTGTCTAAAATAAACCATCTTTCAGGCGGCAAACACAACGCATACGCACAGACGTACACTCAAAGTGTGTACCGCACAAACACACACACAGACAAACATACAAGCGTAACATCTACCTATAATTCAGTTATGATAAAAGAAACCGCACATTACTGACGGAATTCGCTACAACGAAGCAGTGCGGATACTGAAAATGGTGATAAGAATATAATGTGTGTGATATATACACACATAACTATATATATATATACACATACATACACAAGCATACAATCACATACATACAGACAAGCACACATACAAAGATACAGAAATGTACACAAACACACACACACTTACGATCACACAAATTCACAGACACACACACACACACACACACAAACACACATGCATACACTGACACATACACACACACAGATACACAAACATACATACACTGACATACACACCCATATACATACACTGACACTGACACACACATAAACACTGAAACACACTGACACTGACACACATATACATACACATACTGACACACACTGACAAACACGCACACAAATACTGAAACACACAAATACTGACACACTGACACATACACACACACATACTGACACATACACACACACATACACATAATCAGCGTTGATGTGTGTGTTGTTGATCGCGAGGAGTAGGAGAATGATGAGGAGGTGATGATGGTGATGGTCGCCGCCGCAGCAGCCACCGCCGCCGATGATGTACCAGCGACACCGTCCACAACGGCACCGTCAACGCAGCCAACAACACACCTCCCAGCCAGCTGAACACGTGAGGACACAGCACAAACAAAAGCCACGCAGAACATGTGAACGCATGCAGTAGCGGCCACAACAGACGCCCCACATTCAAATCGGCGTGTCTTTCCTGCTGTCTGCGATGTAGACGGCTTTCATTAGCAGAGGCCGCGTTGGCCGCGTGTTGATTAGAGCCGTCGCTGGAAGACAAGGCCGACGAGATGTGGCAGTGGACAACACAGTTGTCCGACAGACCGCACTCGCTGAGCGTGTGAGTCAACTGCAACCGCCGGCCCTGATATACCAACAGTACACGACGATTGGCCCGCGTCTCCACGGCGAAATGACGACTGTTCACATACACGTGTGTGTGTGTGTGTGTGTGTGTGTGTGTGTTGGATTGTTTGATTGTGTGTGTGTGTGTGTGTGTTTGATTGTTGGATTGTGTGTGTTTGATTGTGTCAGTGTGTTTTGGATTGTGTGTGTGTGTGTTGGATTGTTTGATTGTGTGTGTGTTTGTGTGTGTGTGTGTGTGTGTTGGATTGTGTGTGTGTGTGTGTGTGTGTTTGTGTGTGTGTGTGTTTGTGTGTGTGTGTTGGATTGTTTGATTGTGTGTGTGTGTGTGTGTGTGTATGTGTGTGTGTGTGTTGGATTGTTTGATTGTGTGTGTGTGTTGGATTGTTTGATTGTGTGTGTGTGTGTGTGTGTGTGTGTTGGATTGTATGTGTATGTGTTGGATTGTGTCATTGTATGTGTGTGTGTTTGTGTCAGTGTGTTTGATTGTGTGTATGTCAGTGTGTTGGATTGTATGTGCGTAGTTTGTGTGTGAGCGAGTGTGTGTATGTATGTATGTTTGTGTGTGTGTATATGTGTGTGTATGTATGTATGTTTGTGTGTGTGTGTGTGTGCAACACAAACACAGATATAAGCACTCTTATACAGTATGAGAAAAATCACAAATCACGTACGATCAAGACAGTCACACAAGTAGGCTACTACTGAGTGGACCGAGTTGCTTGCAGCACAGATATCAAGGCCAAATGATGTGGTGTGATTAGCTGCAGCCAATGATGACCAAGCAGAGCTTGACGTCACGAATCATACACGAGTGGGTGAACCAAACATCCGAATTCCTGAACCAAGTTAAAAACCACTGTATTGGAACAATACAAGCTCCAGCATGTGTGCGTGTGTGTGTGTCAGATAATGTATGTGCGTGTGTGTGTGTGTGTGTCAGATAATGTATGTGCGTGTGTGTGTGTGTGTGTCATATTATGTATGTATGTGTGTGTGTGTGTCAACATACACGTACCGGATGAACAGCGCTAGGGACTCGGTACATCTGCCGCGCACCACACGCTCCGTGTCGTTGAGGAACTTTATTTTGACCGTGATCAAATTCCCATCATCATCATCATCTTCTTCTTCTGGCTGATTTTCTTCATCTCCAGCCACGGCAAACACGTCATCATTGTCTGTGACGTCATCAGCTCGGCGCTGCACGTGGTCGTCGCTGATTGGCTGGTCGTCGATGACGTCATCGTTGTTTGGCCGCCGCTGGCGAAGCACAACCTCCTCGTCCACGTCGACCGACAAGGACAGAGTTTGGGAGGCAGCCGGCTGCTGACGGCTCTCATCGCTCTGTCGCGAGCGGTCACGTGACACATCGCTCTCTTGTTGCCCGCTGACGTCATCAATGTGAATGACTCGTCCGCCAACGATGATTGTTTGGATGCGCATAGGACGCGGCGGGACGCGTGTGCTACGCCAAACGGCCGCCAGCGCTAGCACACTCAGCACGCCGGCGAGAAACAGCGTCACCTCGTTGCCAACGCCCTCTATAATATCCAGCATTTTCGCGGCAGCTGTGGCCAGAAAGAAGTTGAACAGTAAGAAGGTCATAGTGTTCAAAGTTGGCTCAGTTGGTCAATTGCATGAGATGCTCGACTATTTTGTGTCTATTGAATTATACATATATATATAATACTCACATACTCCGATGAAAAGTATATTGCATACACACACACACATATACACTTGTCGTGTCTTGTTGCCTTTTTGCTATACTGATTTCGATGACCCAATATACCCAATCAACTGAACTCAGCAGAATTATCCGGGGGTATACTTGTATATTCAAACCCCCAGCCAATTTATTGGGGTATATACACCCTGAAGAGGTACGCCCATGTACAACACTATGATACAATTAACATTTATAATGTATTCACGGGCTGTGTGGATAGATTTCATCGGCAAACCTGTCCTAGGCCAGTGGTCTCTGGCAGGCAATGCCGAATGCGGTGAACTACAGCGGTGATTCCCGGTAGATTTGAGTCGAGATAACAATTAACAAAGTCGATGCAATTATATATCAACAAGGCCGAAGCAGATAAGCAGTAAACAAACAGTAAACCTGGCTCGACAACTGAACTTGCAGCCACACTGAAATTAGCAAAACCACCCAGGCTCATGATGATGGACAGTGTATATGCTACCCAATCACAAAACCTATCCTGTGCTGCTGTGAACCACAAATATCCGTATCCATTTAAATGAAGCAAAATGAAACATAACGATAATAATTGACGCTGGCGAAAAAAACTGACAACGAAAAAAAGAATGATATCATGATTCCAGGTATAAAATATAATCTACAAGCTTCTAGATGCGATAATATGTGGAAACCTTTTAGAAATACTCACAACTCTTGTACACAAGACAAAACAGAAGTTTACCTTCTACGTCATGACTCAATCGGGTGTGTCAATAAATATTATTTTTGTATAAAAGCGAATTAAAATTTTTGTTTGCTCGTACTGAAAAAAGAAAGATTTTGAAATTAAATACGATAACTGATATTTGTGATATTCTAACACCCTATTATTGAGCAGCACACTATAATTCACGGAAGTATTATTGAATTTATTCAACGTATTCGGCATTTAATGTGTGTGTACGCATAGAAAAATTAGTGACGAAAAATATAGTTGTAAATCCTGTAACATTCAAGATGTAATCCAAACATAATTTGGCGAAAAGCGTGTTGCTGGCATCCCTATGTGCGATAATATTATGGAAGCTGCGTCTCAGCTGCGTCTGGGTCAGTGTTGTCTGCTGGTGGGTTGTTGTTGGTTGGCGGGAGGTGCTTTGTTGCATAACTGTAAGTTCGTATCGATGTGCTCTCGTATATCCGTGTCGTACGCAGCTGATTCAAGCTAGTAAACATATTTTCTCGCTTCTATTTGTTTTTCTCATATATCCAGCCTATAAATGCTTGTCTTTTGTCTGGTTTTGTTCTTTGCTTGTATGTGATGTCATCTTGTATAATTGTATATTGTCTGTTCTGCTTTAGTCATTTGCTGTAGTTATTTGCTTGAATTCTCAATATAGTTACAACAATAATTATTCCTTCACTTTCAAACGGTATTTTATCGATTGTGATTGTGCTTGCTCTAAACGCTGATTATGTTGTTACTATTTTGAGTAAACTTATACTTGTTATAAAACTTTGTTTTATTTTCTTCCTGGCTGTGATGAGGCATGCATCGGTTTTGATATTGTTTCATTAGCTTTCATTGCCGATATTATTTAATATTTATTTTGTATTGAATAGTTTTGCATTTTTGGGTTTTATTGATGAGTGTTGCATTATATCAGCAATTTGATTAAACTCAGGCAACACAAGCTATTCAGCTTCAACTGTCTTTCCAGTTTTCGTTTAAGCACACTTTCTGATTATGTTGAATTGAACGCTAGAAAAATGAATGAATGAAGCAATTCATATTAAAATTGTGTTGTTTTCTCACAGATATCTCTCTGTATTGTTGTTCGGTGTATCGCAACACCTTGTCAGTCCGTCTGTCTGTCTGTCTGTCACGAACCACCAACAGTAACAGCATCAGCAGCAACTGCTTGTGTCTTCAACGACTTGTCTTCTAGGAACAGTTCTTCTGTGAGCCAGCCAGCGAGTGACCGAGTGAAATTGAGAGAGCTAGAGAGTGATAGAGTCAGGTGGAAAGTGAGAGAAAAGAGAGTGTTGAGGACAACCAGGCAGAGTAAGAGAGAGAGAGAGAGAGAGTGTGAGAGAGAGTGGGCGCGCGTGGCGCTGTCTATTCGCCGGGCCGTTGTAGGCCCATGGCTGCTGTGAGCGCTCGTACGCACATGGCTTTGCCCGCGGCCGCCGTGCCTTCAGGTCAGTCGGGCCATGCGGCAGCCGGCGGTGGCGATGGTGCTGCCATCTTGGCGGCGCACCAGCCGATGCCGGCGTTCGGCGGCGCCTCATCGACGGCGGCGGCTTCTACTGCGTCCAGTCAACAGCAACCCGATAGACCGATTGGCTACGGAGCTTTCGGCGTGGTCTGGTCAGTCTCTCCCCCCTCTCTCCTCCCGCTCTCCATCTCCCGCTTTCTGTATTTCAATGTATTTTATGATTCAACAGGTGGATTTCTTTGCTGGATACCAAACTGCTTTCGACTCATATACCATATCATGTCGAATGTTTCTATTACTTATGAAATTTAACTGCATTCATTCATGAATGATTACATTGCCAATGACGGCTCATTCATGAAACCCAATGACTACATTGATGGCAAGTCAGATAGAATGCATTTGGATGAATGTTTGTACACCTGAACTGTTTAGTGTTTAGTGTTTAGTGTTTCCCGAGTGTAGGATTTTCTTCGTTGAGCTGAACAAAAATTGTGGCGCATAAAAGCGCATTATTTTATTGTAATATTTTAGATAAATTAAGCTAAAAAAATAAGCGCAGCTTGTCGATTTTCTCGGCTCAAATATTCGTGTGTATTTCCTTGCTGTGCTTTTAAGATTACGTTATCTTACTGCTTCGATTGTATTGTCTCTTAGCCGATTTGCTAAGACGCACGCTTTGTAAACAAGAGGTCCGGGGTTCGATTCCCTGATGAGGTGTAGCTGGGTGTGTTCGTATGTTAAAGGTATAGCCCAATTGTCACCAGGCTGGTTTCATGTGTGCTGGCTGCGTGACTGCGAACTAATGTTCAAATGCGTAGTTCAACGCAACTTGTGCTTCACAGGTCCTAGGTTCAAATCTAATCATGTCCAATATTTACTATAAATGCACATTTGACCCTGCGTGTGTTTTATCCATGCGGATCCGTTTGTGATCGTTTTTTTTGCGACTGCATGATATTGAATCCAAAGGAGCAACTGAATCTCTTGTAAACAATGAGATCTTATTATTGAGGAGCGGGTGGAATCACAGGAAGGTGTTAGTGAAGATATTTTGGCTGATTTTTTGGCTAATCCTCTTAAACAGTGTGCGAATATATAAATATGTCTAAATATTGTATATTAGTGTAGGTTCTAATAAAGGTTTGCACGAATGTGGCAGGGTCTTTTTCATGTAGCTTTCAAAAAATCAGGATTTGAAAAGTGTCAACACTGAAAAAACAGACAGACACATAAGACACACAGACACACATACACATAGACACACATACACATACACACATATACACATATACACATAGACACACAGACACAAAAGACACACATACACATAGCCACACAGACACATAGACATAGAGTTCTTTCTCTAAATAATCGCTGCATCTTTAAATTATTCTCAGAAATCACCACACACATGCATGTGTGTGTGTGTGTGTGTGTATGTATGTGTATATGTGTATGAGTGTGTGTGTGTGGATCTTACCGACATGTTTGTTGTGTCTGGACCACTGCAATGTGTGTATGTGTGTGTGTTGTGTGGTACCTTGTAGTGTTGCAAGGTTGATGGTGGGTGACTTCTGTCATCACATCACTACTACCTGCTCTCATACTCTTCCTATATCATACTCTTTCTTCACGGGCTTTTCGTAAACTTATGTGTGTGTGTGTGTGTGTGTGTGTGTGTGTACACGGACAGACAGACAGACACAATCTGTCCTTCGTGCGACAAAATGGACTTTCACCGTTCATCGTCACGGGAATGACTGCCTGCGTGTGTGTATGTCTGTGTGTGTGTCTGTGCTCCGCCCAACTTGATCGGTGTAGCGTATATCCGCCGATGTCAACACACACACACACAGACAGACAGATAGACAAATAGATAGACGTGCTTCCAGTTCCCATGCATGTGTGAGCTTGCGCTTTCTGTACTTGCTGGTGTGTATGTGTGTATGTGTGTGCGTGTGTGTGTGCACGTGTGTGTCTAGAATTAGCCATCACCTGGGCAATCTCCTCGCCTCTGCCTTTTGCTCTTTTTTCTCTTTCACTCTTTCTTTATGTACTCCTTTTTTTGGTCACTTTCAAATGTTTACTGATAATTGACAAATTATGTCTAATTGGATCGAGATTTTGTGGACTGCGTGGTGTATTGGTTAGCACACCCGCCTCACAAGCGGGAGGTCCGTTGTTCGAAACCCAACGGAGGAGATTTTCTTGAGCGAATTCTATAATGCAACAGCCCCTGTCCACCCAGCAGTAAATGACGGTACCAGATATCAGTCATGAGTTGTGTCATGTATTCTGGGGAGGTGGCCCTCTCTAATACGTCTTCCGTTTTTGTTCTCATTTATACTCTAAAGTTTCGTGTTTATTTTACTATTCTCCTGCTTAATATTATGAATTTCGCTTCGCAGACTTTCGCAACTTGGCGCCTTGTTGCAACACGATGTTGCTCGGTGCGTGGGAATGTATGTTGCATGCAATGGCGCTGTGTTTGGCCATGGTAACTGACTGTACACGCGCGTTGTTTTGCATGCCTCAATCGCAAGAACACACATGTGTGTGTGTGTCTGTTTGTCTATCTGTCTGTTATGCTAGTATTTTCAGAATCAACTGTATGCTTCAGTGAACCAGCTGACGTGTGTGTGTATGTGACGTTGTGTGTTCCAAGCTGGGATTTTAAAGAATTCAAGGTATTTGTTGATTTGACCAAAGCTCATGTTAGGAGCTGTATGTCTGTGGTCTCACAACATAACGGTGCGGTGCAGTGAGCAATCTTCATACGTGATCTCCTTCATTGCTGTTGCTGACGTCATCGCTGACAATTGCATGACAGCAAAAGTCCTTGTGTGTGTGTGTGTGTCGTGTCAGAGAGGCGACTAAAAGCGATACTTCCTCATTTCTACTCCAATTCTGTGTGTGTATTGTGTGCTTTTGGGTGCCACCCCTTTTGACATCTCTTTGGGTGCCAACCCTGAGGGAATTCCTTTTTCGCATACAAATTCCTTCCTCTTTCCTTCAAACTCCCTTTTTCACAGATGAGGTAGTACGTTGTAATCGTGTTGAACCCTCCTAGGACGTCTGCTTGATCCGCCACTGGAATCCGGGTCTATTTTTCTCATGCAGCCGTTTTGAAGTTGTGTGTGTATGTGCTGATGAATTCACAAAAGCCTTCTCTATTCTGTTTGCGTGTTTGTACCATGAATGTTCACACACGAATCGATGTTCCCTGTGTTGGTCTTTTGTAGTCTTTACGTCAACGAACGACAGTTCTCGTGTGTGTGTGTGTGTGTGTGTGTGTGTGTGTGAATTTTGTTGTCTAATCCCGGCGTCTCCATCGCCAGCGCACCCACAGACATCACAGCTCATGAGGTGTCCCCCTGTGAAAGTGTTCGCTTACCGATTCCACACACACACACACAGTACCGGTTGTTTTCCAGACTGGCGGTATTTTTTCTCACAGTCACATTCCAGCCACGTTCGTTCCCACTGTGTGTGTGTGTGTGTGTGTGTGTGTCAGTTGGGATGGTGTGTTTTTCGTTCTTTTTGTGCGGTGCTCATTGGCGGAGACCATCGACCATCCATTTTCCCTTCATCTCTCTTTGTCTACCTATTCTCTTCCAAACCCTCTCTCTCTCTCTCTCTGGGTGTTGGAGGTTTCGCTTTTCTTTTGTTCATGTGTGTGTGTGGCGATGGTGCGTGTATATTGAGGGTGGAGGTCTGCTTGAGCAACGCCTAAGGAGTGCCACAAATGACTGAAGACACACCCCGACCCCATCCGTCCATCCATTCATACACTTTCATTGTTTGAACTTTATTAGCCGGGACATCCCTTATTTGCATCCACTTGCAATTTTCGGTTATTGGGCAAAAAGTGATTTTAATTTTTTTATACCAGCATGGACTGCATTTTGACGGCATTTGGTGCGATGCTGGAGAGATATCCCTACACTGAGGAGAGAGTGGTCTGGAGGACGTTCTCTCCTGACATTCTTCAATGATCATCAACCAACTATATATATCTGCAATGTTCTCAGTTTTGGTCATACTTTGACGCAGACGAACATTCTACCGGACTTTCATAGTTTTTTTCTTCTTCTCGAGGTCCAGCATCATTGGGCCTGGCGTTGAGTGTTTGTAGTGCAGTGGCTTCCAAACCTGTGATACGCGGGGACCTTCTACGAGGTCAGTGGTTCTTAACCTGCAGGGAATGGAAGAGTTGCCAAGTGTGAAGCTAAAGGTAGGACAGAACTGGACAACTATGTGTTTTTTTATCCATTCAAATTCGTTTATTTTTGTTTCTAATTACCTCTAATGACATTTACTTTGATGTAACAACTGCATTTATTCAATTTATCAGCTCTGTGTTGTGTGGAAAATGAAGATGAGATGGCTCATTAAGAAGAAGTGGGGAATCAGTGAGAAAACATGTTAAACCCCACTATATTCCAGGCACGCAAACACTTTCATTGTCATGAACACAATGACACCAGGGCATCATTTCTGATGTGTTGTGAGCAAAGTAATGTCCCTCATTAACCAGCTGATTGATACTGTATGAAACATCTTCCAAGTGGTACTCGACCAGGAAAAGGTTGAGAACCACAACGTTCTGGTTATCCGCGTTTGTGTGACTGCTCATTCGCTCTCTCCCACTGTGTGTCGGTGTCTCCTATCCTCTCTCTTGATGTTTCCACCTCTTCTTCAGTGCATGTGTGTGTGTACATATGTGTGAAATATGTTTGTACCCCAGTCCACAGTGTGTTTGGCCTGTATGTGTATGTGTGTGTGCATGTGCATGTACGTGTTGCCGACGGCAAGTTCATTGATCCTGCCTACTCTGCTGTGTGTATGTCTATGTATGTTTGTATGTGTGTGTGTGCGTGTGTACTAACAACGTGCGTAAAGTGGAGCGCACGGAGAAGGCGCACACACACAAACATACAAACACACATACATGAACCAGCACAACTGGCGTGCATGCTCTTATGTGTAAATGTGCACTCTATGATTTGTGTGTGTGTGTGTGTGAACCCCGTAGTCTCTCCCCCTCCATCCCTCTCTCCCACTTACTCTTTCTTTCACCCCTTATTTCCAGTCCTGTCTCTGCGGTCATTGGCACTGTGTGTTTGTGTGTGTGTGTGTGTGTTGTCGCTATGCATCCACAAACACACACACACACACAAACACACACCTGCTCTTGGTTTATTGGTTCTCAACCTTATTGTAGCTACTGAACATCACAGGTTACATACATGCAACAATCTAGCCCTGTTTCGTGTTTGAAGTATTATATGAGAACAATCACAAATCACGTACGATCAAGACAGTCACACAAGTAGGCTACTACTGAGTGGACCGAGTTGCTTGCAGCACAGATATCAAGACCAAGTGATGTGGTGTGATTAACTGCAGCCAATGATGACCAAGCAGAGCTTGACGTCATGAATCATACACGAGTGGGTGAACCAAACCTCCGAATTCCTGAAACTGACTCACCGAACCCCTGGTTCTTTAACTGTAAGAGGTATTACGTAGGAATTTATGTAAAAATGACCAGGGTAAAGGTAGGAGAAATGGCACAATTTATAAATCTTTTGATATACATCAAAACGTAAAGGTCATATAGAAGTATTGTTCAGGCATTATGTGAAAGCTTGAAATCTCATGTTTTGACCAAGTGTACATAACATTTGATCAAGCCTTTCCTTACTTCTTTGTGTAATATTTGCATAAAGTTTTCATTCATTGTAAAATTCAGCGAACCTAATACAACTCCATGAAACACTACTGCTTCGTATTTCGAAATTTTCTCGACTACTTTGAGACAAACTCATTCGAGAATTTAACAAACTAACATATTTTCTCAACATTTAAACTTCAATATATTGTGTGTCATTTTTACCGTTCTCCATTACGTACAGATACGTAATAAGTGAATTCTGTTCTTCGCGTCCCCTTGTGTAAACCGCCCGGGTTCTTTGGGTGGCACTTTGTCATACATGTTAGTCGTCTGGTACTGATGTACCAGTACCAGTACTGGTACATCTCCACTTCCAACAACAACACATGCACCGTTTATCAGTTCAGTTGGTTCTTAACCTGTGTGGGCAATGGAAGAGTTGTCAAGTGGGAAGCTAAAGGTCGGACAGAAAAGGACAACTATGTGTGTGTTTTTATCAATTCAAATTCGTTTATTTTTGTTTCCCAATGACCTCTAATGATCATTTACTTTGATGTAACAACTGAATTCATTGAATTTATCAGCGTTGTGTTGTGTGGAAAATGAAGAGATGGCTCACATTAAGAAGAAGTGGGGAATCAGTGAGAAAAGAGGTTGAGAACCACTGGTCTACAGCTTTAGCATCTGTTAACATTATAACTAACGTGCTGACGGGTTAACTTGCTGTGTGTGTGTGTGTGTGTTATTCTACTGTCATCCACCTAACCACACTGGAGAATCATGCTGGTCTTATGGGGGAACAGCTTCTGTCTGTGTGTGTGTGTGTGTGGGTGTTTTTACTACTCGAACACCACCTGGAGTCGCAAAACACCATTGGAGCCGATGTGTGTGCGTGCATGTGCGTGTGTATAGTCGAACAAAGACAGTTTAGTTTCAACTCGTCTGCGTGTGTATGTGTGTATGTGTGTGTGTGTGTGTGTGTCTGGTCAAACCCGGATGATGGCCTCCAACTAGCACACAGACACACACACACACGCATACACACACAGACGACCCTCTGGCTTGGCTTGGCGTGGGGATGAATATATGCGCAGGGACAGAGGGGAAGAGCGCTCAGTGGCAACGCCACCTAGATACAAGGCCTTTCCATCCCCTCCCCATGGGGGGTGTTACGTCAGCTCGTCCGTCCTAACGCTACCTGGGTATCACATCTTGCTATGACTCATCTATAAACCGATGCTAATGACTCAGCTACAAAGCATTGAAACGCTGACGCTGCATCGCTGATCACGTGATCAGTTCGTTGTCAGTGTAGCGTTGTCAGTTCGTTGTCAGCGCGTGTTTGTGGTGTTGTCTGTATTTGTGGCGTTGCGCGTTTTGCGATTCTACGTGTGTTCGCTGTGATAATTATTTGTGGCGTTGTGCGCATTATATTTTCAGTGCAGCGTAGTTGGTTCGACGTGTTTATGTTAGTATTGCGTTCACAATTGTAGTGGCATTGAGCGTTTGCATTCGCTGTTGCTTCTATCATACTTTAAGCAGTGTTGTAGTGTTTCCCGCAAGTTTACTTCAAGTATTATTAGATTGGTGTATTCCGGAGAATTTCACCTTTTGGAGTGAAAGGTAAGTCAATAAATGCTCACTCATTTATCTCTTCCGTTGAACCTGATTTTGTTGAATTAGTTAAGATATGTTTCAATCTTTTTGAAATATTTGATCATTTTATGCGCTGCATTTTATATCTTAATAATGACATTATCTATTACATCTTACGATTCTTACTCCCATTGTTTGAAAAAGCTGGTATTGCGTTGTGATTGTTTAGTCCAGTGGTTATTAGCCGGGAGAATCCATACCCCTTGGTGGAATGGGAATCAAAGGTCGGAGGTATGGGATTAAATATCTGGATACCGCTATAAATTAGCAATAGCTATAATAATATTAAAAGTAACAAAGTGAATAAAATAACTCAAATAATAATAAAATAACAAATTTATCATTGGCTATTTCCTAGTAATCCGTATCTAAATTACAGTAAATTCAAGCGATTGCAATATTCGTGGATCTGGAAGACAAACTGGCAAATTATGATAGGATTGGTGATAATTATTTGAACAATTTGATATTTTATTCAATTATTTGATAATTATTTGATTAATTATTTCTGATTTCTGATATGGTGTTTATTTGTGATATGGTGGAAATTTGTGATATGGTGTTAATGTGTGATATGGTGTTAATGTGTGATATGGTGTTAATGTGTGGTATGGTGTATATCTGCGTGTGTCAATATCGTTGATGAGTGATATGGTGTTAATGTGTGGTATGGTGTATATCTGCGTGTGTCATTATCGTTGATATAGAGTGAATATTGCCCATGGATTTGCTTTAAGATCGATTATTCAATATTCTCATGTGAAAGCGTGTCAATTCATTGATTTCTTGGCACCGCTGAGAAATATTATGAATCCAGTGGTTCGAACAAATTTAATGTTAGGAAGTCGATATAAGCGAAAATGAAAGATTTCGGATTGATAAAAACACGCATTTGTCCTTCTATCCGACATAAGTTCCCCACTTAGCGACACTTACAATTGACAAATCAACACTTACAAACACACTTACAATATCTATCAGCGGATAATTAGCGCATGTTTCGGACCGCTGTTCTATGTGATATTTAAGCATAATTAATCATCACATTTATTGTTGTTTGTCAATGCTGGAATTTATGCTCAGTTATTGGCTTTGTATTTCGCAATGTTGTATTCGTGAAGTGTGTAAACACGTTTTTGTCGACATGTTGATGGGCTGCAGCATGTTGTGAATTATGAATTAAATAGCGTACCCGTGTCTGAATTCACTGTGGCAAGTAATTAATGAAACATGTCATATTGGCTTCTATATTTGACCGTTTTCTTGTTGTTAATTCGCACGCTTGGTACAATACATGATCGTAAACCTCCTAAATTTTGTTTGTATTAGGTTGTAAAAATAATTGCTAAGCATTATACAGCTTCTAAATGCAAGGTTTCATTTAAAACTGGGAGTATTTGTGAAAATAATGCACCGGCGTACGCATAATATCAACTAACAGTGCAACGCAACACATACACACTGCACCGACGTTGGCCGAACGCTGTGACGTCACAAAATCGTGAAACGGCCTTGTATCTAGGTGGCATTGTCAGTGGCCAGGTGTTAGTCGCTCTCATACTCTTTGACTCCTCTTTTCCTCTCTCTCCTCACTGTTGCCCTTCTGAAGTGTCTACTGTCTGGAATATTATCCGTATTGTGTGTGTGTGTGTGTGTGTGGTTTTAGTTCAATTCTAACACCGTGTTAATATATTGGTGTCATTTTGTTTATTGTATGTGTCTTCTGTTTCAGAATTACTTATAATATTTGCCAATATTTTGTTGTTGTCACTCGGTTGTGTTTTGTTCTGTTCAGATTGGCTAAATCCGCGTGGTTAGAATGCATGGGAGACGATGTGTTTGTTCCTCATTGTGTTCCCATTTGCCGCCCTAGTTTTGTGTTTCTCATCAGCGTGTTGGCTGTTCAATGTGGAGTTCTATGTCAAAGTTCAGGCATTGTGGTGGCATTGTCATATCGTCTATAGTTTTCCAGTGGCCCTTTTTCGTTGTTGATGTTGAGTCAGCGCTGTTTCTCATCAAACAATTCGATCCAAATGGTCTGCGCTCTTTATCATCACCGAAATTCAGTTCATACAGATCTGCTTTTCTGATGAAATTCCAAAATCGAAGAGCACTGTTTATTGTTCTTAAAAATAAAGGCAGAATTCGGACGACAGATTTTCTAATTGCTGTACTAACCAAATGTGTGTTTGTATTTATTTCGGTGATCGTACCCAACCTTACCAAGAACCAACGCTCACATACAAGCACGAAATCTCTACAAGATGTTCTTTAAGATGTGATGATGTGGTTGTTTTGTAGGGCTGTGACCGATCCTCGCAATGGACGAAGAGTTGCGCTCAAGAAGATGCCGAACGTCTTCCAGACCCTGGTATCGGGCAAGCGAGTGTTTCGCGAGCTCAAAATGCTCTCCTTCTTCAAGCACGACAACGTAAGTAGTCGCCTCATACACTAACACACATACAGAACGGGTATACAAAAGCTTGATAGGGAGAATTGTATTGTTTGTGATAATTCAGGCAAGAGGGATCAAGAGAGAGAAAATTGAAAAAGGCTTTTTAACTCACACAAATGAGTTTTGATTGTGATGAAAATTGTTTGATATATTTATTTTCGTTTTTATTCTAGGCATTTTCTCTTTCAATTTTATTATTACTGTTAGAATCAGTATAATTAATTATTATTGATATTAACAAATTTGTTGAGGATTGATTAGTATTTTGATGTCTGGAATCAGTTAGGGGGAGGATATTGTAGGAGTTAAAAGGAGTAGGCCTAGGAGCGTTTATAGAAAGACTGGATATTGTGTGAAATACTGGGAATTTCAGGGAAGATAGGTTACTAGAGGGTTGGTTGGAGACAGGACACAGCTCCACAGTGTGATTATGTGCAGGTTTTGTCTCACGCAGTGTTTCTAAGCCTAGGTTGGATTTTGTGTGTGTGTGTGTGTGTGTGTGTGTGTGTGTGTGCGGCTAATTCAAGGAAATTGTCAACGGAATTATGATCTCTTGTTGCCGTTCTGTGCATCTCTTGTGTGTCTTTCTATCTCAGTTTCGTCTTCGAGTGTGGTCTCTGTGTTTGTGTGTGTGTGTATGTGTGTGAATCCCCGTTGCGTTGTTGCGGTTTTGTTCGCGGTGTATTTGATCCGTGTTAGTGCCGGATTACAAGCCGGATACAGTTATGCATTGCCTCGTTGCAATGCATAGCTGTGCTCTCTGTTCGTCCCTGTAATTTTCACTAATTCAATTGTATTTTAAGAGTGCATCGGCCCATTAAACGATACGAATCCTTTTATTTACTGTATTTTGCAGTAAAAATTTTGTCTTTTTTTCACTTGCGAGGCTATTTTTATAAGTACTATTTTTTCCATTGTTCGTTTCCCACGCTTGTGTGTGTGTGTGTGTGTGTGTGTGTGTGCTTGCAGGTTTTGTCGGCATTGGACATTCTTCAGCCTCCCGTGGTCGATTTCTTCCAGGAAATGTATCCTTTCATGTTTTTATTTTTTGCGCACACACGTTGTTCGGCATCGTGCATATGGGCAATGTTGTGTGTGTGTGTGTGTGTGCATCCTGCTTGCTGGGTGGAGTATCCCGGATTTAGGCGCTTATCGACAGTAAATTCAGCAACAAAAAATCCACAAGTATTTTGATTTTCGATGAAAGGATAGATTTTGTTTGCATAGTGCTTGTAAATGACATGTCTCTTGGGGTCTTTGGTGTTTCCCCGCTTTTCGTCCTCCCGAAAGGAGCTGTTGGCGTATTGAACGTTTGTGTTCTCTAAAGAGAAGTCTGTTTGGCCCAGTCGTTGGATCAGCATGCATTTTGTCACAATTGCCAAGATCAGTGATCCAATTGATCATCATTCAATGATCCAATTAATCATTTATCTTGAGAGAACACCTTGACATACACATGACCTTTCACAGGTCACGTCAGCGCGTGACCCAGTTGCCCGCGATTGACTACGTGTCTGTCTGTCTGTGTGTATGTGTGTGTGGGTGTACAAGTCGTCTTATAGTGGCGGCGATGATAAAGACCACCGATACATACAATTATCCTGTGTGTGTGCGTGTGTGTTTGTATGCGTGTCTGCTGCTGTTGTTGTAATCCTCTGGTTGACATGACGGATCAGCAAGTATCTAATCTCTCGTGCAATCTCTGTTGCTATGCCACTTCCCTCTGTGAATGTGTATGTGTGTGTGTGCATTGGATTTTGCCGTATGCACAGTGTTATCCGTTCTTGGCCTCCACAATCGCGTTGATTTGCGCACAATACTATTCCATCATGCTATTGAATCGTGTACAGTATGGTTGCATAGGCAAATTCAATCGGATTTTCATTCACGTAATCAGTAGGGCGAATTGTGATGATGACTCTTGCATCCGTCTTGCATCATGCACATACTTGCAAATGTAGACGATATAGGCTCGTTCTCATCATATTAAACGGTTTTCATGGTCAGACTTGATTGAGAGATTTATTCTTGTATGGACCGATCCTTCGTGAAGCGTCGAGGATGTCTAGGCGTACGGTCTAGCTTTAATACCAGCGCCGTTCAGAGATCTCTCAGAGATGACGGGACTACCGTATAATTCTGACATATTTTCACTTGGCTCTCTTTCACTCTGTTCGATCCTTCTGTCTGTCCCTACGTCTCGCTTCCTCGATTCCACGCTGCCGTGATGTTCCCTCCAGTGCTGGCTGTTTCATGGCGACTGAGCGACGGGTAGACGCTTGTCCGGGGCGGGAGGTGTGCAGAGTTCGGCTAGGGGAGGGCGTGCGGAGTCCGCAGCACCAGCGACGGGGGTTCACCTCCAGCTGTCTGGAATGTGAGCCTCCGACACACACACACACAGACACACACACACACGCCTTTAGGCGGAACAACGCGGAGAGTTCACCCTCACTTCAATCGGTGTGTGTGTGTGTGTGTGTGTGTACACGCATGGCGGTGGTTGGAATCAATATAATTTGTCCGCGTGTTGAGTGTGCTCTTTAAAGACCCAGATCTCCCCTCTCAGCGTTGTTGTTTTCCCCTACGCTGCTGCCGTTGATGCTGTGAACGCCTGCTAAGTCTCCATCCCATCTGTTGTTGTGTCGAAGCGCAGGGTGCCTGTGTGTGTGTGTGTGTGTGTGTGTGTGTGTGTGTGTGTGTGTGTGTGTGGCTGGTCTAGGGGAGAAGTGGCAGCTAGATGGGGCGGCTCTCATCTCCGTGACTACCGCGTCTCGTCCCCCAATCTCACAGCTTGTTGCTGGCAGTGTGTGCTCTCGTCTGGAATATCCCCTCCTCCCTCCGTGTGTTTGTGGAAGAGTGAGAGCGCGCGACGTGTTCCCCCTCTTTTCCTCCCCAACTGTGCCCCGTCATTCTCAACGGTCAGGTATTTAATGTGTGTGTGTTAGTGAGTGTCTAACGCTGCCTGGCTGTGCCTGTGCGTCTGCTTGTTGCTGCCCCGTTTTCGATCAATATTGAATGATGGCCATGGCTGCTGGTGCGCATTTCCTGCGGGTTAACGACCTCACACTAGGGCAGCGACATCATCCGATAGCACCTGTACATCATTGACTGCTAACTCAATTCAATTACCGCTGTTCGGACGAGTGAATGCAGTGTCAACGCGAGGTCTTATGTCCCTCCGAAGGCAATAATTGGGCTCCATTATATATAAATCACCATTATAACAGAGGTTGGACTTTGAGAAAATGCTGTTACGAGCAGCCCCTCGGTCTCCATTTAGCTGTGCACTTTTATGCGCCACTTTGTGATTAATTTTTATATCATGCATGAGGCGACGGGGTCTGTCAACAACCTCTGCCCTCCGGCCGGGGTGTGCGGCTGTCGGCTGCTACCACTCTGAGTTAATATGTCCGGTTGTGTGGCCGATTTCCGCGCGGCTGGTTGGGCTCAGTACGGCCGCTCAGGCTTTATTTGTCGTCGGAACGGACTCTGAGGAATCTGGTGTTTGGTGTGCCAGCACCGTTAGCTGCGTTGTCCACCATAAACGGTCCGCCCGTCCTCTAGCCAACAATCAATCTGCACAAGGTTAGCAGCTTCATTGTGTGCCAGTAATTCTGCCGGTTTTGTGTGTCTTTTCAACGGGTCGACGATAGCGGCGGCTTTTCCGCTCGATCAAGCAGTGTGTGAGTCGTCCGCGTCCACTCTTTCACGGCTCTCTGTCGCCAGACCGAAGACCAGTTTGGGGCCGGGCTTGGAGACGGACCTTGGACAGCTTTCGGCGTCAAAATGCATAAGTGAAAGCGTGTCGACCGACCGGTATTCCTCAAATTCATTTGGCCAACATCTGTCCATCTGCCCGATAGATGAACAGTGATAATGAAAGTGTACCATTCCGACGACAAGAAAGCACCTGGATTTATCAGGCCGATCTTATCCCAATCTTGTAACATAGCTTGTCTTCGAGGTTTTTCTTGTCTGTTCCGCATCTTTTTTTCCGCAGTAGGTCTAAGTAATTTAGTGTAGATCCTTCTCAGGTTCTCTCCTAGACTCCGCAATACATGCCAAGTATACTGTACGTGGGGTTAATATCATTATAAATCAGGAGAGTTACTCTAGGAGAGGTTGAGGCATACTCCATATGCTAGAAAGATCCCCGAAGACAGTTATAAGACACGTGAGTGAGTGTTGTGTTTGTGCATTCGTGTTTGTGTCCTTGACTGGTGGCTGTGCACGATTGCCATGTCCCGATGGTCACAGATACGTGATCACAGAGTTGATGCAGAGCGATCTGCACAAGATCATCGTGTCTCCACAACATCTGTCTGCCGACCACGTCAAGGTCTTCCTCTACCAGATCCTCAGAGGTCAGAATCTTCACACATGCACACTTGTTCAAAGGGGAGTTATGTTTATCACGCCCCTAACCTAACCTAGTAACCTAACCTAAGATAGAAAGAGTAAGACTGTCTGGGTTGTAACAGAACGGCTTAACTGGCTATTATAACTGGTCTTATGACTTTACTATGCTTGCACTTGCAATGTTCATGTTGCAGCTTTTAGCGCTTGCGCTCTTCCTGTGTTGCTTTGTTCTGTGCAAAAATAATTATATTTATTAATATTATAATTAATATTTTCTTGTTTGTTTGCTTGTGTGTGTGTGTGTGTTATCTTGATCTTGTCATTGCTAAACACCTAGTCAACTGCTAATTAGTGTGTGAACGCTAGCATATCACGTTGTGTATTTCTCTATTGATGTTTCTGTCTTTGCTTGGTCGTCGTCCTGGTCCTATTCTCTACCAGGTAATTGACCTCTCGTGTGACAATTTATAGCCGAACCCTTTTGACTGTGTGTGAGTGTATGTGTGTGTGTGTGTGCTTGTGAGTGTGTGTCGGTTCAAGGTCATTTGGTCTTTGCTAATTCCCCTCGTCTTTCTATCGTCTCTGTCTGTGTGTGTGTGCATGTCTGTCTTTCTGGGTGTCTGTTTCGTTTGCTTTGTGTGTGATTCCTATGTTTTGCGGCTTCACCGTGTGTGTTTGTGTGTGTTTCTTCAGCTGTGTCCACTGTGTGTATGCATGTGTGTGTGTGTGTGTGTCTTTGTCAGCTTCTTGGTCGTAATTGTCTGTGTGTCTGTGTGTGTGTGTGTGTGTGTGGAACAAGAAGTGACCTGTACAAACACACACACACACACACTGGTACTAATACACCGCTTGAGGCTACCCTTCAGACAAGACATTGGTTTGGCATTGAAACCTGCACACACACACACAAACACGGATTGCCGACACACGCACATACATACAGTGTCTGTCAAAGTGGTTTGTCGGTCAACATGTTTTTGCATGCGCCAGCTTGTGTGTGTGTGTGTATGTTTCCGTGTGTATGTGATTGAGTGTATGTGTGTGTTGTGTTTGGGGACGCATATTTGTCCCATATATTTTTGTCCCCATAGTTTTTGTGCTTTTACGTAGGTTGTGTTATTGCTTTTGCAATTTCTCTGTTTCTATATAAGCCCCTGTGTGTGTGTGTGTGTGTGTGTGTGGGCATGTTTTGTCCTGTTTTTATCTAGTCTGTCTGTTTTCTGTGTGCCTATGTCTGTGTGTGTGTGTGTCTTTGTCTGGTAACTCGATATGATCAATGGTCGATCATTGTTTGTACTATGCGTTTGTTCACACTACAGGGTACAAAAAAATATGATTGCCCTACATTGTACACACATGTTTGTATGCGCGTGTGTGTGTCTGTTTTTCCTCAGTCTTTTTCTATCGTGCTATCTTTGTTCGTCTGTTCGTCTGTCGAGTGCTCCTGAGTAAATCTACTTGATGTATTTACAGCAGGAAATGTTTGTGTATGTGTGTGATAGACTCATTAATTGTTTAATTAACTCAGTATTGAAATATCCTTCATAATTATTAGGCCAAGTATATAATTGCTTCATAGGTATCCATAGATGGGCGATGTATATACCTACATATGCATAATATATGTAGTTATATTCAGTTATAATGATTTCGCAATTTTTTACTTGAAATATTTATGCTGGGAGTGGAGAAAAAGTATCTTATATATCCGTAAAATATTACACAATTAAGTATAGAAGACGGTCTCGAAGAAATACTATCTTATTTAACCAGGGTTCTCTTATAACCTGGGTATTTGTTTCAAAACTACCACACACACCCCACTTGACTCCTTCTAGCTACGCCCTTGCCAATTTATATTCTCCAAGTCACCACACCACCGCATGATGTCAACACACACACACACACAATGATTGCGAATGATTGCCTATTGGTAAACCCCCAACTTGTATTTATGTGGTGTGTGTGTGTATGTGGGTGTCATATGTCCGTGTGTGTGTGTGTGTGGGTGTATGTTTTCACCCAAAGTGGCATTTTTCACTTTCTCCTATGTTGTTGATCTTGGTGTGTGTGTGTGTGTGTGCAGGTGTGTGTGTATTTTTCACGCTCCGTTTGTCACACTGGTTGTATTGTGGTTTTGGCGTTCGCTGTAAAGTATTAGTGATGGTACATGCACACACACAAACACACACACACACACACACACACTTGGGTTGCAGTCAGTGTATGCGCCGTTATACCGTTGTTGGTCTTGTAACGGTCTTTGATTCAATTATGTCCACAGCAGTATCGTTTAACTCACACAAACACACACACACCAACACACACATATTCTTACACGTCTTCTCTTCTAATCTCTTTTCTCACCTTTTCGCTATTTTTGTGTGTTCAAAGTGAGTGGAAAGACGGTTGTAAACCATCTCGATGCTTTTTTATATATAAAATAGCATTTATTTGTGTGTGTGTGTGTGTGTGTGTGTTTGGCTTATTCACATATATGTGTGTGTGTGTGTGTGTTTATCTACAGTTGTATTTTCAGTCCACTGTTGACTGTTGTCTGTTGTTCTGTCTATGCTATGTCTCATGTTGTCAATGAGTTTCTCTGAAACACACACACACACATGTGTGTGTGTGTGTGCTTCACTGGTATACTTGACCTACTTACCAGCGACTAGTCTAGAATAACACACACGTGTGTGTGTGTGTGTGTGTGTGTGTATTTGGTAGTTGTCCTTGTGAAGTGTGTGTGTGTGTGTGTGTGTGTCTTGCATTTTACGCAGGGCGTCCTTTTCCCATGGAACATTCCCCCATAGAACATTTTCCCATGTGTGTCAAGGTCATTGTGCGCTATTACCACACTTTAATTACCACACTTTCTGGAGGGGTGTAGTGAAATGTGCCTCTGGGGATTATATAGATCAGGGGCTTCTCAAACTTTTTGTGGTTAATTACCCGATTTTACAAACATGTTTTTCGACAAACATATTTGACTTTGACAAACATAGTTGGTTTGTCTTATATGACCTGCTTATATAATCGTGTGACGTGGGTGTTTATTATGGGCATACCACACTTTATGACGCCATACCTTACTGTCGTATACCGCGGCAGCACATACACCTGCCATATTAACACGGCCCTATATGAGATTGATATGTGTGTGTGTGTGTGTAGGTCTCAAATATCTTCATTCGGCCAGAATATTACACAGAGACATCAAGCCTGGTAACTTGCTTGTCAATTCCAACTGTGTTCTCAAGGTGACTCACCACACTCTCTCTCTCACACACACACTCTCTTTTCACACTTCTCTCAACGGTTTAATTCGATCTGTTCTCAGTCATAACTGTATATACGTTCTGTCTATAATTCTGTTGATATTCAAATTAGTCTACTACTTATTACTTACTTTGTGCAATTACTTATGATTTGTTTTACTTACTGCTTACTTTATTAGTTTATGGTGCTTACGTATTATCGGGAGGACCTTTAGGTTAGGTTAGGTTAGGTTTGTTTTAACCGTTTCAATAAAATTAAAGTAAATTATTTATTGAAACGGTTAAAACAAACCTAACCTAACCTAACCTAAACAAACCTAACCTAACCTAACCTAAACAAACCTAACCTAACCTAACCTAAACAAACCTAACCTAACCTAACCTAAAGGTCCTCCCGATAATACGTAAGGACCTAGTTTATTTTTAGTATTCTTTACTTTATTACTCAATTACTTGCGTTCTTCAATCAATTTTACAATTATTTTACTTTACGTGTGATTGTGAGTTTTACAATGTATCGGAATAGGCGTTCTATAGTTGTGTTTATACTCTCGTCGAATTTGCATAATTAGAAATGTAATTGTGTGCTAATTTACATAATATTTAATAATTGTGATAACTTTGTTCTCGCATTAGCCCATTACCATTATACGGCATCGCTTGAAAATGATCATATTTCGTAGTTTTTTTTGTCTATATTAACACACATATTTAATAATTAGGCTATATTTATTACAAAAATTTCTTTTTTTTCATATCGACGCAATATTTCCACACAAAAATATCGACTTAAATCAATTGATACACAAATTATGTATGTGTGTGTGTGTGTGTCAGATTTGTGACTTTGGCTTGGCGCGTGTTGAAGAGCCGAATCGACGGCGCCACATGACTCAAGAAGTGGTGACTCAGTACTACCGTGCGCCAGAGGTACTGCTGGGCGCTAGTCACTATGACTCGGCTGTCGACATCTGGTCCGTCGGCTGTATTTTCGCCGAGCTACTGGGCAGACGCATTCTCTTCCAGGTGGGGGCTAATTGTGGGGGGTAATGAGATCGGGGGGGGGGGGGGTGTTTGAAAACTGAATTTGGAAATGTGCAGGAATTGTGAGCTAAACTATTATATAGTGCATTGTGGGAGTTGGTAACTTGTGAATTTAACAATTGAGCATAGAAAATGTGTATTTTAGCAGAATAACACGTTTATAAGTTTCTGTCCTGTGAAAATCATCTATAAACTTTTTTTCTTCCAAAATATTGCGTAAAGTAATTGGTTAATTTTGTGGTAATATCATATACAACACACATGCACAAACACATTAACATTGTGATAATTCCGCGTCAATTATAGGTGTCGCTGTCATCGTTTTTACAACACCATCTATACTATGAAATTGCTGTGTTAAGTGTTATATACAATATCTACAAGATACAACACATCAATGCACATTGCCTTAGTGCAGGGGTTCCCAAACTTTTTCGCTCCCCAGGATAGAAACGGAGGGCTCCCAGTAACCCCCCAGTAAAAATAAGAGAAGTTTGAAAATTCACCTTTATACTGAATTCTTACCATTGAATGTATTCGAAAATACAAAGAAAAAAACATCAGGTGTTAATGAAATGGAATTTGTTTGTGCAAATTTTTACGGATGCAACAAATTCTCGTACGGTTCTCAGGACCCCCTGAAGTGGCCTCATAATCCCACGGTTTGGAAACCTCTGCGATTAGTGGCATGTCGATGACATGCTGTTATAACGATCACAGCGCCATCTATACTTCTAGTGTGTTTTTTCTTACAACCTCTAGTTTCTTCTTTCTTTCAACTTTCTGTTTGTTTTTACCTTCTTGTTTATACGCAGGCTTCGTCACCGATTGAGCAATTGGAGCTCATCACCGACCTGCTCGGCTCTCCCAGTGTTGATGAGCTGGTGACGGCGTGTGCCGGCGCGCGTCAGCACATGATGCGACGTCCCTTCAAGCCGTCCGCTCTGCACGCCCTCTATACGTTGTCGCCGGAAACCAGTCCCGACGCCGTGCATCTGCTAGTGCAAATGCTCGCTTTCAATCCGGTCAGTGTGTGTTTATGTGTGTGTGTGTGTGTTTCTGGGTGTCAATATGTGTGTGTGTTTCTGGGTGTATGTCAATATGTGTGTGTGTTTCTGGGTGTGTGTCAATATGTGTGTGTGTGTGTGTTTCTGGGTGTCAATATGTGTGTGTGTTTCTGGGTGTATGTCAATATGTGTGTGTGTGTGTGTGTGTGTGTCAATATGTGTGTGTGTTTCTGGGTGTCAATATGTGTGTGTGTGTGTGGGTGTATGTCAATCTGTGTGTGTGTGTTTGTTTGTCAATCTGTGTGTGTGTGTGTGTGGGTGTGTGTCAATATGTGTGTGTGTGTGTTTGTTTGTCAATCTGTGTGTGTGTGTGGGTGTATGTCAATCTGTGTGTGTGTTTGTTTGTCAATCTGTGTGTGGGTGTGTGGGTGTATGTCAATCTGTGTGTGTGTTTGTTTGTCAATATGTGTGTGAGCGTTTATGTGTTTGTGTGTGTGTGTGTGAGCGTTTATGTGTGTTTGTCGATATATGTGTGTGTGTGTGTGAGCGTTTATGTGTGTGTTTGTTTTGTGTGTGGGCTTTTATGTGTGTTTGTGTGTGTGTGTGTGTGTGTGTCTAAGTATGTATGTGAAGCTGTGTGTGTGTGTGTGTTGTTTTTTTCTGCAATACAATGCACGTCCATTTAGCACCACACACACACACACACACATGCGCACACACACAAGACACACTCAATATTAATTTTTCAACGAATTTTTCATCACTAAATCAAACTAAACAAACAATGACAAAAAACGAAAATGACAATAACAAATATATTTTAAAAAGTGTGTATTTATCTGTCCGTGTGTGTGTGTATGTCTGTATGTACGTTTATGTATGTCTGTGTGTGTGTTAGTTGAAGAGGCTGAGTGTGTATGATGCGCTATCACATCCGTATTTGGACGAGGGTCGGCTGCGCTACCATGCGTGTATGTGTTGTTGTTGCTGGAGTATGGCTGGTCAGAGGCAGTACACGCTAGACTACGAGCCCACCGCCCAACAGCCGTTCGATGACCTCTGGGAGCGCCAGCTGACCTCGGTGCAACAGGTCAAAGGTCAGTGACCTCTCACACATACATGCATACATTCACGGTTCATAACATGTGGAAAATTCGGTATTTTTTCCAAAATGTGTGTGTGTTTTTATTTTTTGTATAATCATTTTTGGTGATATTTATTTATGTGCAACAACTGAATTTATTCAGAGGGTGAAAAACACGTTATGTTTGTGTGTTCTTATCGCCAACACACAAACATGGTTATTTAATGTGTATGTATGTGTGTGTGCTTGCAGACGGAATCCGGCGTTTTATCATCGGACAAATGAGTCCGGATAAGGTTCCGTTGTGTATCAATCCTCAGTCAGCCGCTTATAAAAGCTTTGCCAGGTACAAACACACACATGAGAGGTTCTCGGTTCGATTCCAACTAGCGGCTTTGTTTTTTCGTCTCAGATTGACTGTAAGGCTATGGATTGGATATGGATATATGCGCTCCACATTCTACTAGCCAATGTTGATAGAAGATCATACAAGAATTCACTGAAAACCAAATTTGGAAGATTTAAAAATGCAACATTCATTATTTTTTCTTACAAATTCATTTTTCGTGATATTTCCAAATGTAGTCTTTTCAGTGTTTTTGTGTGTGTGTGTGTGCAGTTATAAATTAATTTCGCTCGAAATAAAATGCTCAGAAAACACACACAAAAACGAAACGTAATTAATATCAGCTCTCTGCGCGTTCTGAATAACTTCTGAATTCATTCCGAAGCACACAAACTCTCCAGTGCGAATCGAACAGATCCTATATCTAGCTTGTTTGTCTATATGTGTGTGTGTGTGTGTGTGTCTGTATGTACGTGGTCAGTTCTACAGTGGCGCATCCTAGCGAACTGCCGCCTTCGCCACATCACTGGGACGCGTGACGTCATCGCCAGTGAAGTCAAACAACAACCGCCATCGCCAACTATAGATGGCAGAACCATCGCTAGCAGTCTGCGACTTCAATCTCGCGATTAATATAGGTGGCAGCACCGCTGATAATTACGAAAAATTCTCCTGTACATTGTAAATGTGTTTGTTTGTGTTTGTGTGTGTCTTATGGTGAAGGTTTTCCGCAAGTGTGTGTATGTATGTATGTTTGTCTGTGTGTAGATCTCCACAGCACGTATGTATGTGTGTGTGTGTGTGTCAGTGTGTATTACAGCCATGTCTTTCAACTGAGGTCTACTAATTGCTAATTTGACATTTTTCAGCGGTTTCTTGCATAGCTAGCTCTGTGCATATCTGTATGTGTGTGTGTGTCTGTATGTTTGTGTGTTTTATGTTTTACGTGTTTGCGTCGATTTTCTGGTTCGATTTTATTGTTGACAATTGTTTTTAGTGCTCGCTAGATTGTAGACGTTTCTCCGATGAATTTCTTCATTGGAACATTTTGCAAATATTCATTGTGCGACTTTTTTTCTTGCGCGCAACTCTGCGCGTTCCCAATATTAGCTCCACGTGTGTGTATGTCTGTGTGTGTGTGTGAAAACGACGTTCCGTTTTTGTGCTGCCTCGATTTCACTGCCATCTGGCGGTGGGATTTTCGTCAAGACCTCGTACATGCCTCTGTATGTGTATGTATGTATGTTTGTCTGTGTGTGTGTATGTTATCTTGTAGCGGATTGACTGACGTAAGCCAATATACGTCTTTTTTTGTAGTCTGCGTGTTTGTGTGCTGAAACTTTTTGTGCAGTGGCGGCGTCAGGTTTTGTCCGCCGAGGGCTAAGAGAAAACAAACGTAGACTTGGCGCAGTGGCGTATCCAGGGTGCAATTTTGAGAGGGGCTGAAATTTTTTGGAGGCGATGAGTCATTTACATGCATCATTATGCAACGTCTTTGCGATAATGCTTATATCAACAAATTCTACAGAAAAAGTAATATTTGTTAACCCATTTCATTGCACCTCTTGGTTATGAGGAGTGGATGGGGACATTTTCGAGGGGGTTTCAGACCTTGCAAATTGTGTATCTTCAAATTGTCCAAGATGGTTATTTCCTCCCTGTTCTTCTTGGACGAATTGTTGTCTTTTTTTAACTGGCTCGCAAAGTGGCTGTGTTTTATTTATTTTCTCCACTTTTATCAATTTCTACAGAGCACTGGAACGTAGAGGTGTTCAGGTACAGCTAATTAATCACAACACCTGGGAAATAATACAAGCAGGATTTTGAAAAACTTAAATAAAAAATCACGCGCGAGCACTTTCAGCTCGAATTTTGGCAAATTTGTTTAGCGAATTTGGCCGCATTAGAACTACGCATGTTCAAGCGCACACGTAATCTGGTTGGTATGTATGTCCGTGTGCCAGCCGGTCGCCGCACTTGCAGTCTGGTCGTCGGCCGTTTTATTTTAGCCGACGCGATGTCAATCTGCAACGAAACAATATTGGTCAATTTTTAATTAGTTGATAGAAAAATATCTTATAAACAGTGGCGACTACAAGAAGGGGCTTAACCCACTAAAACTCCCTTCCGAACCCCCTTAAACTAAAGTCCCCCTTCCGAAAACCCCCACGAAATCCTAACCGTGGAAATTTCGAGTGTTTCGCCAAGCCCCGCATATTTTCCTTCAGCCCCCCCCCCCCCCCCGTCAAAATCCTGGCGCCGCCCCTGACAGGTTATGGGCTTGCATAATCACGTATGCATGTAGAAATATCTGGTATGCCTCAGAATATGTTTTGCTGTGTTCATTTGCGGAACATTCAGAAAGCATTGTTTATAACTGATATAATGTTACTGATAACGTAATAGACTTACATAATACAGACATTACATTACTCAACTGATGGACATTATAATATAATGTAATAAACTGATATAATATCTTGTTCATTCGGTAATCATCTATCGAGGCTCATAAAAGTCAAATAAAAAATTCCCATAGTCCCATTTACCGCCAGGAATTCAACACTTGCAGCGAAAAAGTTGTCTAGAGGGACAAATGTGTTTCCTATAAATCAGTGGTTCCCAACCATGTTTCATTGGTCTTACTGTATATCCCATGGAATCTCGATTTTTTTCCAATTTAATCCTTTCATTAAGAAAATACGAAAATTGAGCGAACATTTGTTTACAAGAAAATAGTATACAAATAATTGATATAAAACATACATATATTTCCATGAATTTTTTCACAAGAACCCGGGCTCCTTTCAGGAACCAGACTGGCACCGCTAGGAACCTCTGAGAACGTCAAGTAAAGAACCTCTGCATAATCACCGTCGATAACACGTCATCAACAGTGAAAAGTTTGGCGACCACTGGCTTGTAGTGTTTACATTCATCTTTATATAACAAATCTAAACATTCCTCAATTGAAAGACATTCATTTATCATTAGCCGAAAATTAAAATAGCCAAAAAAATTATATTATTGATAAATGTAAACAATCATATTATAAATTGATAAAAAATGTGTATATACACCATTTGCTCACTGCTACATTACCCATTCGTCACAAACACATACACACACACACACACACGCACATACACACACACACACACACCTTGAAGAATGAAAACGGAGTTTCTTCGCGCAGTGCGGGATATTTCAACCTTGAACTAAATACATACCACGTGTATATGAACATAAATATACACACACACATACATACATACATACTAGATTAATGCGACATACCAGCCGACACACACACACATACACATACACACACACATACACAATGCATGAACACCTGCACACACACACATACACACATATACACATGACGACAGACAAGCATACACACTCATAAACACGCGAAGTGTTTGGGTACACACACACACACATACACACGTACACACACACGTGTACTCATATATTAACACGACAGACGCTGTCACACACACACACACACACACACACATACACGTGTACGTGTAGTGACGGCGGCAAATGTGACAAATGGCGCGCACACAGTGCGTGGTAATTGCCGCAGTGCGCCGCTTTTGTCCGCAAACGCCGTGGTGACGTCATACCAATGTGGGTCTGTTGAAAGCCTGGGTGTAAATTCTCAGGGGTTAAGTGTGGGGTTATATACATACCCCCCGACAAACTGGATGGAAGGTTTGAATATGTAATTCTACCCTGCACCAACGAATAAGTCTGCTGAGTTCAGTTCATTTAAGATTATATTGTCATCAAAATCAGCATAGCAAAAATGTAACAATACACGACAAATGTGTGTGTGTGTGTGTGTGTGTAATTATATGCAATATATTTTTCATTGAGGTATATGTGTGTTGTAATTGACTAGGCATAAAATAATTGAGGGTCTCATGTAATTAACCAACTGAGTCAACTTTGAACACTAATGCATGATGACTGTCATCCCCCTTGAGAGCCTCGACACGAATCTACATCCTTGTTTAAAATAGCGTGTTGTGGGTGAAAATTGTCGTGAGGGAGTTATGCTCCCAAAATATTTCCCCAGTATGCATACACTTCACGTAATTCAAATATCTCATAAGATACAATACAAAATTATCCCATCAAACATAAGAGTATTTAAAATACACGCTAATTAAACACCAGAGCCAGCGGCGACGCCAGGATTTTCCCCAGGGGGGCTGAGGAAGGGATTAAGGAAAAAGATGTGGGGGTTTGACGAAACATAAAGACTACACTCCATATGTTCTTGGTCATAATTTTTGGGGGCTCAGCGGGATTTCAGCGCTACTAAGCCCCACTTAGCACCGCCACTGACCGCAGCTTAATATATCTCTGTAGAATTTGTTGATATAAGCATTATCGCAAAGATGTTGCATAATGATGCATGTACATGACTGATCGTTCCCAAAATTCAGCTCCCCTAAAATTGCACTCTGGATTCGCCACTGGTCTATTGATGGGGTAATTATGAGGTCATATGTTATGTATTGTCTAAAAAACTAGATCGGATATATGAGCTTACAAATAGAGTTGAACAAAACAATTCGAACTGGAGACTTCAACGTGACACACATGATTATCCCAGTAGGACGCGTAACATTTTCAACCCACCTTTTCATACAATAATAATATATTTAATTCATGCACAAATATTATAGTGTGGTATAAATTAGGTAATCTCAACTGAATTTTCACAATTTTCCACACAATACAATTTACAAATATCGGTTGATTTTACAAGAAATGGGCACAATTTAAACATTCAACACACAAACACTCACTGAAAATGATATTCATTGCTGAGTTTGAGGTACTTTTCTAACTTTCATTTTCTCTCTGAAATTATTTACTCTTCCAACTCTCTTTCTCTATGTGTACATCTTGTTTGGTTAGCTTCCTGTACACATGGAGTCACCGCACACAGGGTGGTAATAGTGCACTTGCACTCTTCCCCCATGCTACTGTATTTGCCACTGTAATTAATAATAATAATTAATTAGTTAGAAATTCTCAAGTTCGGCTTTACTGACCTCCGAGAATCACCGTCTGATCACTGCCCTCGGTCGAGTAGGAAGAAAAGTCTGCCTCCGTGTCCTCCTCGACCGGCTGCAACAGCAACTGTTGCTGCTCTTGATGAGTGCTATTCGACATGCAACCAGCTCCTGAAGAAAAAAGTACGTAAGTTTACGTCCAATCAAACCTTTCCTTAGGTAGAATCCTTGGGCTGAAACCCTCCCAAAAACGTGTCAAGACCCCACCAACAAAATTCTGACCATGAATATCACGTGCGTAGTCAACATGTTTCGCTAAGCTCCCGCATCTTTTTCTTAGCCCCCCACCAGTAAAATCCTGGCGCCGCCACTGACATATAGGTCAGCTGTTATTGGCGCCATATTACATAGCCCAAGAAAAACTTGACAAGAAAATATTCTTAACAAGACCAACACGTTCTGTTCAATAATTCTCGATAAGAATGTGTGAAAATTGCGACCGACCTGCACTTTTATCCGAAGAGCTCGCCGACCCGGATATGATCAGCTGTTTAACAACTCGCATTTGCGCTCGAACCTTCAAGCGATCCTCATAAGACTCCACATGATCCATCTGCAACACGATCCGCCATCTAACATGTAAAAATCACCTACATTTTTGTTTATAAACCAAACATGAAAAAATATGCATCCTGTGATCCAAAAGTATGATGAATTGAAGGTTCATATTCGGATGTATTTACAAGAAAAAACAGTAATGGAAAGTACTCACCATTTCCTCCAGAAGTCGCAAGTCCTCCACACGATCGATCTCTTTTATATCGACGATTTTCTTGGCAGCAATGTCTGCATTTCCACGTTGAACACCTTCAGCTGATGTAGCTCCGATCGAGCCTGTGCTGCCTCCTTGTTCCGGCTCTTCCCAGCTGAGAATACTGTGCAAGTCGGTCGGATTGTCGCATAATTCATCTCCTGATCGCTCCATCATGTCATCATTGGAATATTTCACGAGATTAAAAGCTGAGTCGGACGAGTTGGGCGTCTGAACGATGGCGGAGAAGTCAGGTCGTTTACCGTCTCCCTCGTCTTGAGAGGATTCCACATTGCAATTACTCCTGACATCGTCCATGATGCCGGTTTCGGGGTTGAAACGCAGCTTCGAAAGCCGAGTGACCAGCTTATACGCGGGAAGAGGACTGACGCTAGGAGAACTGTCTTGTCTTTCCGCACAAAATCCTGACGAAGGATCTTGCAGCTGTGGGCAACTGCCTGGATATGGCGCATTCGATCTGCCACCAGATTCATTGTGGTCCACGCAGTCGATAGATAGCTGATCACATGCCGATTCGCCTGCACTGAGCATTATACCAGAGCACCGGGGATCAGTTTCGGCCCGCATGACCACCACATCAGAGAGACTGTAGCCCTTACTGAACGAATCTCTTGCATTGTCGAAGTGATCGGTAGCGTAGTTGAGACCGTCGTCTATGCTGGTCCATCTGTTCAACGCTCCGTCGGCTGGAAAATTGCCGCCCCCCGAGCCTTCTTCTGTGCTGTCGAACGATGAGTCACCGCTTGCGACGTGGCACAATGACGAGGTAATGCGTGCCTCAGTATTGGGTACTAGATCAGACCGCACGTCCAGCTTGCCCTCGTTTTGCTGAATGAATGACAGCTTGCGAAGCAGTCCCACGCTGTTCAGATCAAGATCATGACGAAGTTTTTTGGCGTAATGCATCATATGACTATTGCTGTCTTGGTAGTCAACAGATTGAGCGTTTTCAATCACGGCTTTGTCAACCACCAATCGAGATTCCGCCGACATCGAATTATATTCACCATGAGCCTTTGTTTGATGAGCTTCCGACTTCTTATCGACAACGTCCAACGAAATGTCAAAGTATTCCGATGGTCTGAGGCACAGCTCCTGGCCGTGTGGAATCGGCTGGTCAGGATCATCGAAAATACTCGGTCGTTTTCCTCCAATATCAACCTCCTCACAGCCACCATTAATGTCGTCATCCAAGGTACCTCCACGTTTCACCTGCAACTGATCATTCAAGCTGGCAGCATTTTTATCAACCGAATCCCACTGACTTCTATTCGCTCCACTAATTAGTTCTGGAGGAACAAACTTTGCCAAGTTCCCAGCTTCCGAAATAGAACTGACGTGCTTAACTGATTGTGCCAGTACCTGCGCTACTATCTTTTGCGCCGTATTAGCGACAGCGGCGCTATCCTTCTCATCCGTCTGCTCAATTGGATCAGACGGAGCAGTTATTGTGATAAAGTGTTTCGGTCTATCTCGAAAAATAGGCGATCTATTGCTCAAATTTCCTTGCTGAGGCATCGTGGAAAGAGGGTTGTGAGATACACCTTTAATATCAATAGTCACCTTGGAATTGGATGACGCACCGCTTCCAGAATTATGTCTGATCTTCTCTTCAAACATCGATCGTAGATTTTTGACAACACTATTTCTACTTTTGGCCAACGTGCCATCCGTAGTATCCGGTGTGTCTGTGCTGTCTAGAGTGGCTGGCTTGTACCGTACAATTGGAGCCACACAAACATGCTTCTTTTTCTCCTTATGTTTATGAGGAGTATCTGGATGATTCGTATTCACTGAAGAAGGAACTTGTTTTTGTGTGTGCACGACATCCCGAATCGTGCCTTCGTCCACGCTATACTCCTTCAACGTCTGGCTGGCGGGCGATCCACTGATACCACTTGATGATCTATTTCTACTTTGCTGAAGGGTCTTATTGCGAGTAGGTCGATTGTTAAGTCTCTGAGGACAAACTCGTGCCAGTTGTCGCGTGTTTCGCTCTGGTGATTCATACCGCTTGACTAATTCTCCTACTTTTCGCTTAGGAGGTGGTTCCCTCATACTCGACCCTCCAAAAATGCGAGTTGTTATGCTGGGAAAACTAGGCTTCGGCCAACCTTCGCGCTTGCTATCGGTCTCATCACGACTCTCACCTGCACGCGCACAGGCCGTATGTTGTTTGTCAGTGGATGAGTTTCTGTCGTTGAATTTAGTTGAAGCTGGGCCTTTCTTGGGTGCACGAACAGGCCCGCTTGAAGTTCTTCTACCTGATCCCATTTCCACTCCCACTGCACCTTGACAGCGATTATGCGAGTCGTTCGTCTTATACGCCACGCTCGTTTTGGGCTTTGACGGCTCAGTTTGTCTGTTGGCGATGTTGTGTCCGGTGCTTTGAATGCTACCTCTTTTACTCAGCTCACGCGTTCCTGCCAGAGATTGTTGAGACCTGCTGAGAACACGAATCACTCGGCGACGACGGAACACATGATCGCCGTTCTCCATCTCTTGATCCTCCTCGGAGTCTTCAACCAGCTCGTTGTTGACGCTACCAACGACCGCGTCCAGGTCAGAGGCACTCCTCACTCGGATCGCGTGCAATTTTCTCTTGATTTGTGACATAGTAGGCGTGCTCAAGGGGTACTCGATGCATAACTGGTGAGAATCAAGGCCGTTCCTTGACTTCAGCGTTATGGTGACACGACTGTTGCCAATATTGACATCTAGGTTATCTGGCAATGGATAAAGATCACCAGAAGGTGTCTTTACCGTTGCCAGCCGTGTGTTTGATGTCATTCGATATGGAGACTGCGATGCTGAAGCTCGGCTTCGCGGCTGTTTGGCATTGGAAACATTTGCCGACATTTCACACGGTCTTTCCCATGAGGCTGCCCTCGCTTTCACCGACGGAAAATCTGTCCGCCTCGAACTACGCAAAGGAATCGCGTTAATCGTTTTTCTGGCGTTGGTACAACCGTTTTCATAGGCCTCAACACGACATCGTACGTCTCCAGATGAAATAAATGCAGGGGACTTTGCCGAGCTCAATGTTGGTAGTGAGCCTCTAGAAGATTGTGACATCACCCGAGATAGTGTTTTTGCCTCCCACGACTTGGTAGTCTTCAGTACCCCCCTCGGTAAGGTTTGACTGTTGAACTTCTGACAGTCGTTGTGAGCATTTGGGTTCATTTTGCGTTGGCTGGCTGAATTGCTTTCAAATTCCACTTTCAATTGGTTTGCCAACGTCTGAACTTTCCTGATAATTTCCTCTGTTTCCGTGGCAGACAGTAACCATGAAGTGTTTAGCGAATTGCGCAACTGATCCAAATCTGGCGGCAATCCGTTCAAACTGACGTCTATATCGTCCACTCTGTTGGTACTCGTTATCACATTAGCTTCGGTTTTCCCCTCAAGAACAGTCACATACACACTCCTGACAAATTTACTGCCTACTTTCTTGTCGACTTCCTCGGCATTCTGGCTTTTAGAACACGAAGCGTTTATTGGTCCAGAGGGAGCATCCGTGTCATCAACTGATTTAATGGGTTGTTCATTTTTCTTGGACATCAATACGGTATGACAGTGTACGGGTCGATTCTTGTAATCCTCAAATAAACCGTACGACACGTTGAGAACGTTGGCGAAATTATTTCTCATAAAATTCTGTAACTCAGCCACCTTTCCAGAACCAACATGACCCACTAACTCGCTCAGCTCGATGCACTCGGGCACCTCGCCCACTGAAAACAACCACTTGATCTGCGCGACCGACTGCGGAGCTTGCGAGTCCTGCGATGGGAACGGCAGCGACACGGTGATCTCTCCATCTCTAATCTCCAAGTCGACACCTTCCATTGACGTGTGCCAGAGCTCTTCCAATAGAGGAGGTCCAATGACGCCGCTGTCATCTCCCAATCGACTGCATACACCGTCCACTTTATCCACTGATCGCTCGTGAGTCATATCTTGACCTTCGACCGGCGATTGGCCACGTGACCGCTGACCTGGCGGAGTCGAGCCGCCCTCGCCGTCGGCCAGCGACTGGTCACGCTCGGGAGTGACGGCGCACGCGCTGCTCGGCTCCGAGTTGCCGCCGCTCGAGCCGTGAAGCACCATCAACGACGAGCCGGGTCGCTGACGAGGCTGCAGACACTGCAGGTGGTCACAAACGGCCGCCATAGCGGCGATCTCAGAGAGAGTGGCGGCGGGAGGAGGGTCACTCCCCTCCGCTGCCGTGTCCACCTCGGCATTGTTGTCATCCGTCACGCCGGAGTTCGGTGTCGGATCCGGTGTGTGGTCGTCGACAGGTTGTGCAGCGTCGGAAGGCGTGTCCGTTACATCATCGTATTCTTCGCGGCTGTCGGCAGCTTGGTGACGAGAAGTGAGATGGTCGTCCATCCTGGCGGTCTCGACACGCTTCTCTCGCCGACGAAACATGTGTGCGCGAATATACGCCTTCTTCTGAATATCGCTCTCTTTGATCCACTGAAAAAATCAGGCACTAAATAAACATCTAGTAAAAACTCAAACGTACTTAACCAACAACAAACAACAACAGACGAATTGAAATTTCTTTGTGTTCCATGAAAATATTAAAATTATATCAATAAAGTGTATGATAATACAAAATATTAATAAACAGTATGTCAAAAATATCGAAGACTCCAGGTGATTTGATTGGGATTCAGTATGAATGAATTTCGAATCAAATTCAATATTAATCAGCGTATTTTATTTATATTACACCAATTTTATTTGATTATTAAAGTAAATGTTTTGTAATTTCAAAATAATTTTACCATTTGCAAAGTGTGAATGAAAATTCAATGCATCCATTTATAAAATGTTTTTGAAAACCACAGAGATCCGCATTTTTTAAACAAACAAAAATATGCATGAAAAATTAAAAGAAAACAAAATGCTCTGAATTCTCACCATTTCTCTGAGTACGGCGTCATCCTCAACCGCTTCCAATGCATTGAAAAATGATTCTTCCATGATCTGTCGCTTGAGCAATGTTCAACTAGCTCAAGTGACGTCATGCAATCAATGACTCTGTAGAGAAGAATTCAGCAAAGTCTATTGCCGACATCCGATCTTGGATAGACATCATCGTAGTAGCTCGAGTAGCTTCGAGTCACCATTCTCAGACACCACAAATCAACCGATCTAAGACGCACTCTCGGACTAACTGCCTAACTGACTGACTCCACCGTAGTGACTGAGCCAACACAGTGAGTGTCTGGCAGTAAGACGGACAGAGGGGGTCACAAGAGCACCACACAACAAGACAGAGTGCGAGAGACAGAGCACACAACATCGACGCTGGCGGCACAAGACCGTGACCTGGCGATGACCCAGCCTATGCGCACGTGACCTTGCACGAGCTCACCGCTTACACTGCCGCTCTTATCACGAGCCTGTGTGTATGCGCGTGTGCAGGTGTGTGTGCATGTGTGTGTGTGTGTGAGATGGGATTGCAAGCAACTCAGAAAACACCATCAAACGATAAAGAACGTGTCACCTGTGTCAACCGGTAACACCACACGCACACACGCCAACTTGTATGTCTGTCTGTGTGTATGTGTATGTGTGTGTATGTGCCTGTCTGTCTGTCTGTGTGTGTGTGTGTGTGTGTGAGGGGGGGCAGAGGGTAGGAGTAGAGAGTACAGAGGAGTGAGTTATACTCTCAGCGCGTTTCTTATTCATAAACACGATGACTTGCTCAATAGAATGGCAACGTGCATAAACAGACAATGCATAGGCGGCACCAGGAAGTTGTGGTTGGGAAGTCTAAAATGTTTCCACCAACTCCTCATAACCAAGAGGTTCAATAAAGAATATATTTCTGTAGAATTTGTTGATATAAGCATTATAGCAAAGACGTTGCATAATGATGCATGCACACGACTGATCGCCCCCAAAATTTAACCCCCAGCCAAAATTAATTCAACTCTCCCTATGGCGGGCAAAGGGAGGATTATCATGGACTGTCAGGATTCATGGGGTTAAATTCATCAGGAAGTTCCAGCCCGTCCTATTAATATAACTTCATGTCTGGAGAAAACATACGAAAAAGCGTTAAGCTGAAATTTTAACAACGCCAATGAAGCGAATACGCGATACGACAAAGCCTTGTCCAATATAACACTAAAATTGAGTCCAACAACCATATAACTGAGCCACGAATCTTTGAAACTTTCCTATTTAACTCACCAGCATTTGAATGTACTTTCATATAAATTCCCGTTCGCGAATTACGAAAAACGTAAAGTAAAACGTCCAAGTTCAAGTATCATGTATTATTATCATAATTTGTATTATTAATTATAGTGGTAAATCCAGTAGCATGGGGGAAGAGTGTGCAAGTGCACTATTACCACCCTGTGCGGTGACTACATGTGTACAGGAAAACTAACCGAAAAAAGATGTACAGAGAGAAAAAGAGAGTTCGAAAAAGGAAATAATAAATAAATAACAATAAACAATTCATCTGATAACACTTCATAATGTCACTCCGCCCACACTGCTCAATAAACAACAACAATCAACAATAAATATGAATAAATAAGAAAAAATATTAATAAATAAGTGAATAAATAACAATGAACAGATAGAGGAAAATAAGAGTCAATAGTTATGCTGTTGTTTATGTGGCCACCTCGTTTCAGAGACCTTTTGACACCATCTCCAGGGTGATCTCAACTACGATCAGTAAATCTCTGTTGTCTCTGCTGGATCACCCCGCGCTGCAAGATCAGCACGCTCTCACCTGGGGACAGAGTCTGAGAGAACACTCTCTCAAGCAGTGGCGGCGCCAGGATTTTTCACTGGGGGGCTAAGAAAAACTATGCCGCAGCTGGGCGAAACATGAAAGAAACTGTATTCGAAATGTTCATAGTCAGGATTTTTTATGGGGGGGGGGGGGTTCAGGGGGCCTTGGACAAGCCCCTCTTGACACCACCCTTGATGTTGAGTCACGACGGAAGCGAAGCCAGGGTCGTTGCTAGGCAGGGGTTGATCGCCGGCATGATAACAGCTTGCTCCATGGTCTCAAGTTAGCTTTGATTGATGCGTACCTCAGGTGCACAGGTGCATTCGTACAGCAGGTACAAGCAAGCAACAAGGCAGCAGCATGAATCAACATCATTACGGGGCATGCAACATGCAACATACACTTAATCCAGTGGTCACTTATTCCAGTGGTTCTCAACCCTTTCCCAGTGTTAGCACCGTGTTTAACGTGTAACTTTAGTCAAGATATTTTCGAAAATTTATCCTTGCATTAACAAAAGAGATTTGGATAAATCTATTTCGCACACTGTTGAATATGATTTTTATAAAAATCCAGAAAAAATATGAAGCAAAAGTTAAAACATATATTTTAACAAGATCAACGTAATGTAAACTCAAACGAACAACAAACTCAACGTAATGAATAGTAAAATATCGTATAATAATATCAATACAAAAAATTATCTGACTTAAGTACTTAATTTAACTGAGTCTTCACTAAATAACAAATATATAAATATGAAAATTGTTTCATTAAAAATACAAAATAAAATTAATTATTGATTCGAATAGGCTTGCACTTGTACAGATCTTCACGTCGATAAGGAAGAGAAATGTTTTCTCGGTAAATCAAAGGAAAATTTGATTCACCCATTTGAGGGAAAGAGAGTTTCAGCCATTCCATGACAACCCCCTCTTAGCTCCGCCACTGCAACGCAGACAACAACGATTGCAAAACTCGCTAGAAAAAAGCGATTAATTATCAGACTTTTTCCAACCAGTGTGTCACATTCTGTGTGCGGGAGGTTGACAAAGGTTGGCGCATTTTGTCATTGCTTAAAAGTTGACTGGCAGTTTTTCCACATGTCATCGTGCGTTATGTCTGACTTCAACAGCCAATCTTCTTTTCCTCACAGACAGACAGACAGACAGCCACGCCGAACGAACGAACGAAAGAACGAAAACCATTTAACGTCCGCACAAAAACCCAGCCACAACACACACACACACACACATAGACACACACACATAGACACTCACACACACACAGACAGACACAAATGCACAGACACACACACACACACACACATACACACACAAGCATACACACAAACACACACGCGCGCACACACATACAGACACACATTCATACACACACGCGCGCACACACACACACACACACACGGACACATACACACACAGACACACACACACGCACAAACACACACACACACTTGCAGCCTTGACCGATCAACACACACACACACACACACACACACACACACGTGCGCACATGCCAGAAGGACAGAGGGACGAAAGCGAGCAGGGAAGAGGGTGGGAGCGATTGGTGTGCAATAGCCAATTAGCGGTCATGCGGCAGTCATGGCTTGTCATGACTTTTTTCTGGTACACCGCTAATGGCTGCCTATCTGAGCCGTCACTTATCGTCTCAGTCGAAGATAACTGAACTCGTGCCTACGTGCGAGCGTGTGTGTCTGTCTGTGTGTGTGTGTGTGTGTGTGTGTGTGTGTGTGTGTGTCTGTGTGTGAAAGAGCTCGTTAAAGTGCGGTCAGTACTGCGCAAAGAAGCTGGAAAGAGTGTGTGTGAGTGTGTGAGAGTCTGTGCAACATTCTTGCACGTAGCAGCTTGCAAGAGGAGAGGTTCGTTCGTTCGGAGCCATCGTGCAATTAGTTCGGACCGAGCGAACAATCTGATCAACTATAAGATCACTATAAGATTGCTAGCATTTGCAGCCCTTGTATTTGCATAAAAAGCGCACCATATTGAAAACGAATTGGTCGCGGTATTCAATTGATAATTCCCGTCTATTCCACAACATATTCGACGAGATTTGATGCGCTCGGCGATATAAGATTACGCTTGACTTTTAAACAGGCCGTGAAGGAATGATGATAAATCCAGCAGCTTTGGAACAGCGGCGGATCCAGAGCGGGGGGTTTGGGGGGCTGAAGCTCCCCCCAAATGTTTCCATCAACTCCTCATAACCAAGAGGTTCACCGAAAGACGTTGATAAAAGAGATCTTTCTGTAGAATGTGTTGATATAAACATATTCGCACACTTATGTGTGTATATCAATGAAAAATGTCCCAAGTCATGACCTTCACACGCCTTTACCTAGTCACTCATACATAATTCAGCATCCCCCAAAAAATTGCACTCTGGATGCGCCACTGCTTTGAAATTGTTTAAATTGGCAGTTCTTTTCAATCATTATTCTCTCGTCTCTCGTCGTCTACGTTTTTTTGTTCAAAGATGACACAATTTCAAGCAGTCCCAGCCTGACATTCATATCTATAATCGGCAGAAACTCAAAGCGTTGTGGATCTTTTGACCTCAGCGAAGCACCGTCCTACATCATAGCCAAACAATCATGACGACAAAACAGTTCAATTACACACACACACACACACGCACACACAAACACATGCATACATACATATGCAAAAGGAAAGTCAGAAATCATATCACAGTGTGGGAATGGACTCGAAGGTGCTGTATAAAGTCGGGTCAAATGTTGCCATAGAAAGTGGACGCAAACAAAACCCTCAATAGAGCAGTGTGAGTGTGTGTGTGTGTGTGTGTATGTGTGAGTGAGGCAATATATCCATAATTTCCGCGATACGGTTGTCTAGTCCATTGTTTCTCATGTGGGCCTCCTTGGGAGCCATGACAACTTTCTGAGGAGCCATAGGACCAACTTATAAAAATGGGGCCCACCATGTTTTATTCACGGGCCACGAAACATTTGTTGAAACAATTTAATATTTAAAATTATTATTGTCGATGTTGTACATTTCACTCGTGTGTTCCGGTCGTGGCTTAGAACAGTCACCGGCGTACATGATCTAATACTCTAGAGAAGTTGCGTGGCTATGATTCATGTGTGTGTATGAGAGCCACAAGGACTTCTAGGAGGGCCACTGACTGTTTCTGGGAGACCACAAGGACTCACATTGTGTTGAAGGCGACCACTACAAGAAAAAGGTTGAGAATCACTGGTCTAATATCATATTTCTATACGCGGAAAAGTCGAGTGTACTCAGATAAGTAAAACTCTAATTGACAAGGATAATTCACGCTACAATATCTGGAAATGATTTCGTGTTTGAGGTTTCCTTTTTTCTCCCGATTGCCTACTGGCGACCACTGGCGGATCTAAAGGGGTGACTCAGGGGGGTGAAGACCCCCCAAAAATGTTTCCGTCAACTCCTCATATTCAAGAGCTTTACTAAAAGTGGGTATGAAAAAAATTGTTTCTGTAGAATGTGTTGATATAATCATTACGGCAAAGATGTATAGTGATGTATGTACATGACTGATAGCCCCCAAATTAATTCAGCGCCCCAAAATTCCACTCTGAATCCGCCACTGCTTATGATATTGTTTTTGAAGAAGAGGCTCTTTTCTGTTGAAATGTTACGGAACGGATGCTACAGATCCACGCAAGACAAATATAACGGCTGAGTTTATCGATCAAATGTTCAACATGTTGACGCCCAATCAAACACACGCTCCCTACCGATAACGTCAAGTGTTGATATCAACTTTCCACTGCAGGCGTTCATGGCCGAACTATCGGCAGTTGTCTGGTTACATCGCATTGTGATGGTGTGGAAATGACTATCATCAAACGCAAGATCGGAGCAGATGGAAGCCCATGTTTACGGCCGGAAGTGTGATAGAAAACACTGCAATTACATGATGGCACTACCGCCCCAACGACTACACACACACACACACACACACACACACACACACACACATACACACATACATACATACACACGCAAACATGGACAATCTCGCCGTGTTGCAGCAAGTCTTCCAGAGGTAGTTGACGAAGATCAAGCAGATGGAATAGTGATATCAGGACCTAAGGACCTATTAAGTCCCAGGAACTTTCGGTCCAGCTTCCCTCTTTCTCTTTCCTAACCAGCCTGACCTACCTAACCTGACCTAACCTAGCAAGAACGAGAAAGAAAGTCAGAACTGGGGTAGACCAAGCATACCTGGGCCATCATCATTCGTAACATCATCGTTCCCCGATATCACACGGGTTTGCATCGATATCGCCGTACAATCAGGGAACGAAGTAATTAAGAGGACCGCAGTGTGCCCGAGCTTCACAATAAACTACCTTCACAAATGAGACCGCGTGCAGAGGCGTATCCAGTTGGCGATACAGATGGGGTTTGACTTTCTGCTTCACAATGAGCGAATCAAGTTGACAAGCATTCGCCGGAAGAGTGTAGGAACTTAAGGATAATAAAGGTGTGTTTATGCTAGGTATCAAACATTCAATGCTTAGTCGAGGCGTCCTAGATTCCTTGATGTGATTTCCTTGATGTGCAGTGACTCCTCAGTGGACCAATAGGTGCCAAACAGCTCCTGTCCTAGTCTTTCAGTGAACGACAGCAGATACCAGCTATGGAAATAGGCATTCCGTGGATAAGAATCGTCTGCAGATCTTGGTGACACTGATGTTGATGATCTCGATGGTCTTGATGATCTCGATGGTCTTGATGATCGTGATGATCTTGATTATCTGGATGATCTTGGTGGGAATGAATTAGTTCCACGAGATGTTCTGGATTCCACAAGATGATCACAATTCTATGTTTGTCACTCTTTAATACATACCAGCCATAGAATTTTAAGGAGTTGGAAAACAAGTAGACTTTGGACTGCGTCCGTATATTACAAAATCGTAACACACCACATGGTCTTCAAACTGACTGACTTGAAGAGCCAAGTCTCGACGCGACCTAACATCCAGCATCGCGTCTGAACCTTGCATTCGGCCAGTGATAGTGGAGCGCAACATTGCCAAGAATGCACGCCATGTGGCCTTCACGTTGCAGAGCGGCACATTTGCAACACACACACACACACACACACGCACGAGCATACAAACAGACACACATGCACACGTGATATTGCGAAGCGATGTAAAATGTCAATTAAATGATGTTGTATCAGATGGTGCACGGCGGGAAACAGACCAGAAGACGTAAATAATGCAATAGACTCTCTTACTCTATCTCTCACACTCTCTCTCTCTCTCTCTGGCAGTGCAACATTGGCAACACTGATTGCATCTGGCAGCACACACACACACACACACACACACACACACACGCGCGCATACACACGTACACACGCGCATACATACATGGTTGTTACAGAAAAGGTGCGCAACACGTGTACACGCATACACACAAACATACACACAAACATACACACACACATACACACGTACAGGTGTGACCTTGAAAGCACAAAACGGATAGCAACAGGCATTGATGTCGTGTCAGTGGTGTCGTGTCAGTGATGTCGTGTCAGTGGTGTCGTGTCAGTGGTGTCGTGTCAGTGATGTCGTGTCAGTGGTGTCGTGTCAGTGGTGTCGTGTCAGTGGTGTCGTGTCAGTGGTGTCGTGTCAATGGTGTCGTGTCAGTGGTGTCGTGTCAGTGGTGTCGTGTCAGTGAGGTCGTGTCAGTGATGTCGTGTCAGTGATGTCGTGTCAGTGATGTCGTGTCAGTGACGTCGTGTCAGTGATGTCGTGTCAGTGATGCCGTGTCAGTGATGTCGTGTCAGTGATGTCGTGTCAGTGATGTCGTGTCAGTGATGTCGTGTCAGTGGTGTTGTGTCAGTGGTGTCGTGTCAGTGATGTCGTGTCAGTGGTGTCGTGTCAGTGATGTCGTGTCAGTGGTGTCGTGTCAGTGGTGTCGTGTCAGTGGTGTCGTGTCAGTGATGTCGTGTCATTGATGTCGTGTCAGTGATGTCGTGTCAGTGGTGTCGTGTCAGTGATGTCGTGTCAGTGGTGTCGTGTTAGTGATGTCGTGTCAGTGATGTCGTGTCAGTGGTGTCGTGTCAGTGATGTCGTGTCAATGGTGTCGTGTCAGTAGTGTCGTGTCAGTGATGTCGTGTCAGTGATGTCGTGTCAGTGGTGTCGTGTCAGTGATGTCGTGTCAGTGGTGTCGTGTCAGTGGTGTCGTGTCAGTGATGTCGTGTCAGTGATGTCTTGTCAGTGATGTCGTGTCAGTGGTGTTGTGTCAGTGATGTCGTGTCAGTGGTGTCGTGTCAGTGATGTCGTGTCAATGGTGTCGTGTCAGTAGTGTCGTGTCAGTGATGTCGTGTCAGTGGTGTCGTGTCAGTGGTGTCGTGTCAGTGGTGTCGTGTCAGTGATGTCGTGTCAGTGGTGTCGTGTCAGTGGTGTCGTGTCAGTGATGTCGTGTCAGTGATGTCTTGTCAGTGATGTCGTGTCAGTGGTGTTGTGTCAGTGATGTCGTGTCAGTGGTGTCGTGTCAGTGATGTCGTGTCAGTGGTGTCGTGTCAGTGGTGTCGTGTCAGTGGTGTCGTGTCAGTGGTGTCGTTGAAACTTCGAGCGGTCAGCTCATAAACGACCTTACCTAATGACTTACACACACACACACACACACACACACACACGCACAATAGCGAGAATGCGTGTACGCACGAATACACGCACATTCACGCACGCACAGTTCTCCGAGTGGTATAGAACTAGTTAGTGACACACAGACATACAAACACGCACACACAAAGTTCCTGGGCGCTAACACACACACACACACACACACAATATGATTATAGTTGCAGATATATTGCAGCATATGCAATAATGCAATGCATAGACTGGGATAATACTAGAATGTTTCACATGTTTTTCTAGAAACAATATAAAAAACACGCTGAAATACCTTATGTTGAATGTATGAGTGAAAAATTTGGCCAAGTTCACAAATGAGATTAAATTTGATATGACCTAGGATACTCAAGTGCCTACCTAAGGGCCACGTAACGCTCCCAAGGGTCCAATATAAACTAATCGCTTTTGTGCTGTGAAAAATATGAAAACAATATTTTATGAATTACTGTTCGGCTATCTTTGCAATTATTAATGAAATATAAATATATTTATCGGTGATTTTTGACGCCCCCCCCTCCCAAAACAGCTACAAATGACACCCAAACTCATATAGGATAATATATAGAACGGTATAGGAAGTTTCGCAAGTAAGGTGTCTCTCAACCTCGATACTAAAGACACGATATATCCCGAATTATTTGCTAGAAGAGAAGTTAATATTTATAATATATCACATATGATAACAAGGTAAATTGGCCTAAAATTTCAATAGAGCATTTTGAAAGGGAAATATCGTGAAGACTGTAAAAGCTGTGAGGTTGTACATTATTTTATTATTCAATTTGTGTTGATATTTTTGTCTGAAAAATGCTTTTTTCCAGTCCGAATCAGTCAACAAACAACTCTATCGAGCGTTCTAACAGAACACACACCGACACACACATACACACAGACGGACAGACAAACAAGCACGAATGAAACTCAGGTCTAGACCCGAGCTATATGACCCTTAATAAAACGGCCCGTGGTGAAGGTGTGTGTGTGTGTGTGTGTGTGTGTGTGTGTGTGTGTGTGCATATTGCCACAATATCCGCGGCGAGGCGTCAATATAAGAGAAAACAGAAATTGTCTTGCATCAAACAATTGTCAGCATAAAGTGGCATTGCACTGCAACATTGCAGCCCTCAACATGCAACAATGCAATGCACGCTCGAAAGTTTCTCTTCGATTGAGACATGTGTTATGGTCATCGTGTTGAAGTCCGTGGTTCAAAACTCGGCGGAGAATTTCTTTGGGTGAATTCTACAATCCCACAGCCCCTGTCCACCCAGCAGTAAATAATGGTACCAGATATCAGTCATGTGTTGTGTCATGTATTCTGGGGAGGTGGCCCTCTCTAATACGTCTAACGTCCTTGTGGCGCCATAGCGTGGAGAGGGTCGGTTCTGCGGTGACAGCGAGCTGCACGGGGCACACCTGTGTGTGTTCATAAGCTTCGCACAGCTTGCTGCAAAAGTAAAGTACTATTTTTTCTTCAATATTCGCGGGTTTACGGGAGCCATGACTGAAACCCGAGATTAGAACCTGGTTCTAGAACGTGGAACTCGCTCTCAGAGCGTGCAAATAAGAACCTGGACCTCACCTCCTTGTAAATTTAAAAAAAAACAATAAACCGAAAAATAGGAAAAAACGGAACAAAAATAATTTTGATTAACAAATTATATGTAAATATATTAATTCACAAACAAATAACCACACACAAAAAATATACAAAAATCAAACACAACAAAATGCGTAATAACTTGTATAAACAAAAACACACGTTTTATTCAATCACATATTGACAAAAGCAAAAATCACTGAAACCTCTCGAGTGGCAACACAAATCACACACAAAACGGACGCACATCACTGTGGTAGACTTGATCTAGCAGCGATGCCAGATGGGTTGCCAACTCCATGCGCCTGGCATCAATTTCTTGCGAATACAAAAGCACCGCCACCAACGACAAACTTTCCACGCGCAAATGACGCGAATCGCACGAAAGCAACGCACAAAGCAACGACAAAATGCGACCATCGTTCAACACTGTGGCGCCACCTAGTGGCAAGCGGGATAAACAGTAAATGGAGCGCAATGTATAGGTGACAGCACCAATCAGCGAAGTGAAATTATCGTAACCACAATAGGCGTTCGTTTCTCTCTCGCTATTGTCCATTTTTTCGCTATTTTTTGAGCTCGATCGCTGTGTCGAGCCAAGACAATTGAGCAGCGATATGAGCAGGTCAAGCAGTGACCTCGCCAGGTCAGCCACCAGGTCATTTGTGAGACCCGCTTGATCCGAGCCCAAATCGTCCACACACATACGCGACACACACAAACTCAACGACTGCGCGTCGGAGGGAGAATGAGATTCGATCTTAGCGCCCTCTATATCGCTTTCAACAACCGCCCGACAGATGGCGCTAGTGTCGGCCACCGCGGCAGCACATACAGCCCACACACACAGACATACAAACTCGTGCGGCGCACGCTGACACAAGTGGTTCTCAACCAAATTTCGCGTGATATCGCGTAGTCTACGCCAGCTACACACACACATACACACACACACACACACAAACATACACACAACGATCCAATACAAAACAGCAAACACAAGAATTTAAAAAAATGTGATTTATACAACCTAAAAAACAATATAATTAGATTATATTGGCGATGTGTTTTTCTTGAATTTCTTTGAGGGAGTGAAAATTATTGAAAATCATGTAATATATGCATTTTAAAAATATATTCAATATTTTCTAACTCGAATAACGGATTAGTAAAGTTGAACAATAATTGACCTTCAATAGGAATTTATATCTTATCTTGAATAAATACGCGTATTATAAAAGCACATTGGCAAACAAAAAACATTTGGCTATAATTAACTGAATCAATTTTAAAAAACACAACGTCACCTCATTATTAAACTGATAATTTCACCAAAAAAACAAAAACACACACAAACAGATAACACACACAACACAAATGATACACACAAACACACATATACATAAACATACACACAACACACGTATACATAAACATATACCAACAAATACACACACACACACACACACACACAGATAGCATATATATACACACACACACACACACACACACACACACACACAAATAACACAAATAACACACTCAGGGAACACAAATAACACATACACACACACAAGCAAATAAAACACAAACACGCATACACAAATACATACACACACAAATATATATAAACAGACACACACACACACACACACACAAATAACACACACACACAAGCACACGCAAATAACACACGCACACACACACACACAAGCACACGCAAATAACACACACTCACACACAAATAACACACAAACACACATAAACACAAAACAAACACACACACATATACATAAACATACCCAAATACATACACACACACACACACTCATGAAACAAACACACACAAATAACACGCACACACACACACATAAATAACACACACATAAACATACCCACAAACACACAAAAACACACACATACACGTGGTGAAAATCAAAATAGACCAGAGTCGACCGACCTGCCCTCTGGTGGCCGGTGATGAAACAACATGATGGCGAGAGCGTTGGAGGCGGCCGCCTGTACAGCAGGATGTTGGCAGTGAGCCAAGAAAGAGTGGCGAGCCGAGACAAGACAGAGTGAGAGAGTGTGGAATAGAGAGATGATGTGGCGTGCGTCAGATTCGTCACAACATGCCGCCATATTGGACAAACAGCCCAGACATTGCTCCTATATATATATACACACATGAATATATACATACACACATACACACACATGAATATACACAAACGCGTAAGTATATATACACACATATGAATATACATACACATACACATGAATATACACACAAACATACGCACACATGAATATACACACAAACATACACACACACATGAATATACACACAAACATACACACACATGAATATACATACACACATACACACACATGAATATACACAAACGCGTAAGTATATATACACACATATGAATATAAATACACAAACATACACATGAATATATACACACACATGAATACACACACACACACATGAATATACATACACAAATAAGTATATATACACACACATACACATGAATATACACACATACACATGAATATACACACTTACACACACACACACACACACACTTACAAACACAAATGAATATATACACACACACACACTTACACACACATGAATATATACACACACGTACATAAATATACACACACAAACACACACACACATACATACACATATACCCATATGTTTAGACACACACACATATGAACAGACACACAGACATGAAAATACACATACACACAGACATACCCATGTGTTTAGACACACACATACACACAAATACCAATGTGTTTAGACACATACACACACACGCTCATGCACATACAAATGCATTTAGACACACACACACATACATAGAGAAAAATATATCAACAAATAAACACACAAACTCCAAAAAAATACTACAATCTAACTGAAAGTCTAGTGTAGTGTTGGTCTGTAAGTGTATGTGTGTGTGTGTAAGTGTATGTGTGTGTGTGTGTGTTTGTGTGTAAGTGTGTGTGCGTGTGTTTGTAAGTGTGTGTGTGTGTTTGTAAGTGTGTGTGTGTGTGTTTGTAAGTGTGTGTGTGTGTGTATTTGTGTGTAAGTGTGTGTGTGTGTGTGTGTAAGTGTGTGTGTGTGTGTGTCTAAACTTATGTTTATCTGGGTATGCCTTCGTATGTAAGTGTATGTCTACTTATATGTGTGTCTCTGTGTGTATGTGTGTGTATGTATGGCACCAGTATGTGACGACAGCCGGAGGTAGAGTCTGAGAGCAGCAGTAGCAGCGAGAAGACAGAGTGTGAGAGCACAAGCGGCACCAACACACAATCACTACACACATTGGTCACACATGCGATCGCTTCCAACCTCACCATTACATCGTCGTGTGCTGACACACACACACACACACACACACACATACACACACACACATAATATATACACACACATTTTTGTATTACGCAAAATTTCACCATAAAAAAAAATACACTGACACACATACATACAATCCAACACATACACACACACACACACATAATATATACACACACAAATACACATTTTTGTATTACGCAAAATTTCACCACAAAATAGCATTAAAAATAAAAACACACACACATACATACACGTAGATATACATACACATGTACATATACATACATACATACAATCCAACACACACATACACACACATACATAATATATATACACACACACATATTTTTGTATTACGCAAAATTTCACCACAAAATAGCATTAAAAATAAAAATACAAACACACACACATATACATACACGTAGATATACACATGTACAGATATAAATACATACATACAACACACACACACATAATATATACACACACAAATACACATTTTTGTATTACGCAAAATTTCACCACAAAAGATGACAATATAAGAATACACTGACACACATACATACACGTAAATATACACATGTACATATATACAATCCAACACACACACACACACACACACACAATATATACACACACACACACACAATATATATACACACATACACATTTTTGTATTACGCAAAATTTCACCACAAAATAGCATTAAAAATAAAAATACACACACACACACATACACGTAGATAGACACATGTACAGATATACATACATACAATCCAACTCACACACACACACACACACACACACACACATAATATATACACACACATACACATTTTTGTATTACGCAAAATTTCACCACAAAATAGCATTAAAAATAAAAATACACACACATACACATACATACACGTAGATATACACATGTACAGATATACATACATACAATCCAGCACACACACACACACACACATAATATATACACACACACACACACACATAATATACACACACATATTTTTGTATTACGCAAAATTTCACCACAAAATAGCATTAAAAATAAAAATACACACTGACACACACACACACATACATACACGTAGATGTACACATGTACATACATATACATACATGCAATCCAATACACACACACACACACACATACACATAATATACACACAAATTTTTGTATTACGCAAAAATTTCAACACAAAATATCATTAAAAATAAAAATACACACACACACACATACACGTAGATATACACATGTACAGATATACATACATACAATCCAACACACACACACACATAATATATACATACACATTTTTGTAATACGCAAAATTTCACCACAAAATAGCATTAAAAATACACACACACACACACATACATACACGTAGATATACACATGTACAGATTTACATACATACAATCCAACACACACACACACACACACACACACACACACATACAGTCTAACAAATATATAATCCTATTAGAACAAGTTGAATAAACCAATAAACAAGTAAACTGGGAAATTCCCAGCCAGTCGTTCCCACTTACTGCTTATTAGGGTTGCCAGATGCTCCAGTCCGTCTGGCATCACCAGCAAGCGACGCAGCGCCGCGCTATGCGCCACACTTCGCCGCAAACGACGCACAAACGCCGCCGCGGCGCCGAAAACGACGCCCTCGCGACAAAAGCGACGCACACACGATAAGTATGACGTCATCGTCGTGTCGTCGATGACGTCATAGTTGCTGAGCGAACGGCGATTGTCTATGTTGCGCCATCTTTGCAAGCGTTGATGCCAATTAGCAGTTTGGCGACGATTGTTGAGGTCAACGACCTGGTGACCTGACACGCCAGCGGCTGTGTCACGTGACATGACAGTAGCAGAAGAAGAAGCACTGGATAACTGGAGGAGTTTGGAGATTACACAGAGAGAGAGAGAGAAGATTGAGAAAGGAGATTGGAAAGATCTAGGATTAGCGGATAAAAAGTAAGTGATGAAAAGAAATTCGTAAATGATAGATTAAATTCTGGAAATAATCAAAACACACACACACACACACACACAGACAGACAAACACAACGAATAGAGGATAAGAGAATGCAACAATGCAATGCAATGACAGAGAGAGACAGAGAATGAGAGCGAAGTAAATCAATAGAGAGCGAGAAAAAGGAAGATGATGGGATTGGATATGTGTTAATGTGTTTGTGTTAATATTGTTAATGTATTGTGTCAATATTGTTAATATTTGTGTCGTTAATGTGTTTGTGTTAATGTGGTTAATGTGTTTGTTAATTTTATTCTTGTTAATGTCTTTGTTGTTGTTTTGCGTTAATGTTATTGTTTTGTGTTAATTTTGTTGTGTTTGTGTTAATGTTGTTGTTGTTGTGTTAATGTTATTGTTTTGTGTTAATTTTGTTGTGTTTGTGTTAATGTTGTTATTGTTTTGTGTTAATGTTGTTGTGTTTGTGTTAATGTTGTTGTTGTTTTGTGTTAATGTTGTTGTGTTAATGTTGTTATTGTTGCGAGCCAAACACAGTTGGATTGCGTGTGAATTCTTCAACGATGCGCTGTTCCAGTGTTGCACGCACAGTCTTGCAATTGTCCTTGCTATGGCCAATTGCAACAGAATCGACGTCACTCAAACAACCGCCCACAAACACCTGTCAGAAAACAAGATCATTATAAAATCATGTATGTATGTGTGTGTGTGTGTGTGTGTGTGTGTGTGTATTATTTTCATTACTATTATTAATAACAGTGGCATAAAATAATAAGTAAATAGCAATAAACAATTCTGGTCCCTGTTCTGTTAGTTGCTGCCCATAGAAAACAAGCAAACTTAATGAGATAAAAGACAAACTTAATGAGATAAAAGACAAATTTAATGAGATAAAAGACAAACTTGACGAGAAAATGACAAGATTGACTAGAAAAAAGACCAACTTGACGACAAAAAAGACAAGATTGACTAGAAAAAAGACAAGATTGACGAGAGAAAAGACAAACTTGACGATAAAAAGACAAGATTGACTAGAAAAAAGACAAACTTGACGATAAAAAGACAAGATTGACTAGAAAAAAGACAAACTCGACGAGAAAAAGACAAGACATCAACCTGTTTGCCAGTGCGTACTGTCAAACTGCGCGACAACGACTGATAGAAAGTGTCAGAAGCGCCGCCCCCGCTGGCACGCGACCCCGACCTCAACAGCACAGATGACGTCACTTTGCCAGTGGTCTCCAAACCACAACACATCGACACCACAAGATCGGATATCAAACCACTTTGTTGTTGTTGTTGTTGTTGATCGGTAATTAACAGCAGAAAGCTGTTGTGCAGACACAACACGTGGCAGAACACGTGGCGCGTTTCTCCGCCGCCGCCCTCCGACACGTGGCACGTGAAACAGTGCACGAACAGACCACACGTCTCCTCCGATACACTCATCTACTACACACACACACACACACACACATGTCTCACACTAAGGGTCTCTAAAGCATTTATTATATAATAAATACATAAAAACAACGACTATCTAAGTCCATCGAGAAATTAAGAGGGAAAATATATTTATATTATGATGTAGATTTATATTGCATTGGATATATTGCATGCAAGAACTCCAAGACCAGTTGGTTCTTAACCTGTGTGTGTGGGAAATTCCCCTGTCTGGTGGGGAATGGGAAAGTTGTCAAGTGGGAAGCTAAAGATCGGACAGAACAGGACAACTATGTGTGTGTTTTTATCAATTCAAATTCGTTTATTTTTGTTTCTAATGACCTCTGATGACATTTACTTTTATGTAACAACTGAATTTACTGAATTTATCAGCGCTGTGTCGTGTGGAGAATGAAGAGATGGCTCATTAAGAAGAAGTGGGGAATCAGTGAGAAAAAAGGTTGAGAACCACTGGCCATATAAACTTATCGAAAAAGTCAATATAAATAGCAGATAGTAATGCGTAATAGCATTGACACACAAAAGTGCTAACACACTACACACACTACACACACACATATGTATACACACACACACACACACACACATATATATATATATATATATATATATATATATATATATATATATATATATATAGATACCAATACACTACACTACACACACACACACATACATAGAAGCATATACATAGAAGTATATACATATACATAGAATAGAGTGCATATACATAGAAGCACACACATGTATATACGGGTGTATATACATATATACATAAGCACGTCCACACATACATATGCACATACAAATGTGCACACATACACACACACACACACACACGTGACATAGTGTGTGTTAAGTGATGTCAATTACCTATAAAATATCATATAACATAATATATCATGACATATAGAGCATATAACATAACACAAACATAACATCTAACATATACAATATAACATAACACATATACATACAAGTAGAAGCATTCACCACTTTGTGACATTTGTTTACATTATCCCCCTTGCCCCTCCCCCCTCTGACGTCACCCCCCTCTGACGTCACACTTAACCTAACTTTTTTAACCTAACTTTTTTTCTTTTTTTTTAACCTAACCTAACTTTTTTAGTTTTTTTTAACCTAACCTAACTTTTTTAGTTTTTTTTTAACCTAACTTTTTTTTATAACCTAACCTAACTTTTTTTAGTTTTTTTAACCTAACTTTTTTTTATAGTTTTTTAACCTAACCTAACTTTTTTTCTTTCTTATTCTTCCTTTCTTATTATATTTATTCTATGCCCAACCTAACTTTTTTTCTTTCTTATTCTTCCTTTCTTATTATATTTATTCTTTATTCTATGCCTAACCTAACTTCTTTGTGTATACCTAAACTAACCTAACCTAACCTAACTTTTTTTTTGTATACCTAACCTAACTTCTTTGTGTATACCTAACCTAACTTCTTTGTGTGTATACCTAACCTAACTTTTTTTTTTCTTTATTCCATTCCTAACCCGACCCAACCCAACTTTTAGTTTTATTTCTTATTCTTCCTTTCTTATTATATTTATTCTTTATTCTATGCCCAACCTAACTTTTTTTATTTCTTATTCTTCCTTTCTTATTATATTTATTCTTTATTCTATGCCTAACCTAACTTCTTTGTGTATACCTAAACTAACCTAACCTAACCTAACTTTTTTTTTTGTATACCTAACCTAACTTCTTTGTGTATACCTAACCTAACTTCTTTGTGTGTATACCTAACCTAACTTTTTTTTTTCTTTATTCTATTCCTAACCCGACCCAACCCAACTTTTAGTTTTATTTCTTATTCTTCCTTTCTTATTATATTTATTCTTTATTCTATACCTAACCTAACTTTTTTTTTCTTTATTCTATTCCTAACCCGACCCAACCCAACTTTTAGTTTTATTTCTTATTCTTCCTTTCTTATTATATTTATTCTTTATTCTATACCCAACTTTTATTTTTTTATTTCTTATTCTTATTTTCTTATTATATTTATTCTTTATTCTATGCCCAACTTTTATTTTTTCCTTTATTTCTATTTTATGTCACGATACTCATTATATCGGGATCGCCAAGTCGATGTTTGGCAGAGACGAGAATATAATAATTTTCAATCATACTTGAAATATGTATAAAAAACGGCTTGACTAAATCGGTCGCAAAGACAATGCACAATATTCATGTTGTATTCAAACACGTTGAAGTTCTTGATAGTAAAATGTCCCGGTAATCAAATTTCCATCATCATCACATAGCTTATACATGGGAATTGATCGACGTTTGTATATGGAAGAAATTTTGAACGTTTCGTTGCTAAATGTCTGTCGATATCCATTTTCAAACATAGTTTTCGGTATAAACATTCACACATTACTTTTTGGTTAGTGTTTTCATCACGTGTTGATTTGATACATTGATATCGCGAGGTGTCATACCGGTTGATGTACAGGTGAAGTATGTCCGGTGAAGATCAGTCTAAATATATCGTACGTTTAATATATCAAGTCTCCAATCCCTACGTCCGTATTTCGCATCATCTGCAATATCTCAGAAAAGTGTGTGAAAATCCCTGGTCATTTGTTGTCCCACGTTTCTATAATTCACTTTCATCTCATATCCTTCTATCTCCATCTTTCTTCGCTTTCACTTCATATCTGTACACATACTTGTTCTCCAAATATTTTAATCCCACATTGTCTTAAACCCTATGCTAAAATTTAGCCGCTCAAAGTGCACACTCATCTTTTACTTGTTTTTGTTCTCAGGTATTTTTGTGCACTGTAATCAGTTTTTATATCTCTACCTGGTTATCTTTGTACTGATTGTGTGTGTGTGTGTGTGTGTGTGTATTCTAATAATTATTTTATTGCGCTCTGCGCTTGTCTCATATTGCGTCGACGTGTAGCTGTTTTTTTTTTTTGCTCTGATATATTTTTGTTCTTTTTGAATGGCACCACTGCTGTTATGTTCGCTAAATCAAATGCATGGTGTTGTTAGAGGTAGGTGTGAAAGTTCTAAATTGGTGTATATATTTTAGTTTTTTATTTCAACTGCATTTTCAATTATATTCAAATCTTTTAAAAGTGGTATTTGTATAACGAATTTATTATATTGTATTATGAGTAGGGCTGTCAAAAGTTAATAAAGTTACTTTTTCACCTAAAGGTCACTTTTTCATAAGCTACCTAAAACTGCATGAAAAAGTTGTGTACGATAATTATTAAAAAAGTTATTAGGTTACCAAAAGTTACTTTTTCATCGTTAGGTTACTTTTTTTGCTTTTAGGTTACTTTTTTATCGTCAGGTTACCTTTTGTTATTTTTCTTGTTATTAGGTAAGTTTACCACGAAGTTTGGTGACTTTTTGCAGCTAAGGGGCACAAAACCGGTATATATGAGGATAAAATAGGAAAAGAGATGGAATATTAGGTGTGAAGATCAAGAAATGTCAACATTTCTGCTGTTAGGATTTAGCAATTGATATTCATCTTAATATCCGTGCTACTCGATATTTATACGTTTTTGGCTACGCAGGATAGTGTAATTCCATTTTAGGAAATGTCCACGAACCGGAGGGTGTCGTGAGATGTTTGGAGCGTGGTATAGTACGATGTGTGAGCTCTCTATACCAGATACTTTACTGTAGCACTTGACAGTACGTATTTACTTTAACAGGAATTCGCACGTGATTTTCAGGGCGTGAGATAGCGCCATTATCCCACGTGGGAGGACGGGGGGCATTCACACATGCAGTGTTTACGCTACTGTAGTACGTGCTATTTGATAAAAAGTTCCATTGAAAAAATATAAGGAACATTATTGCGACCATTATTAAAAATATTTACATTTGCAATTAGTGTATTTCGCATTTGTATGAGCTTTCCACTTAAAATTATATTTTGATGGTTATGCTCCCTTTTTCGATGTTAGCTAAATTATGTTAAGTCACTTTTGGTTGTTTGTTGTAAAAATGGTACCAGATCGGAGAGGGTGGAAAAGTAGTACCAACTCGGAAAGGTGATAAAAAAGCAGGACTGGTGTATTTTCTTCCTTCAGAACTGCAAACAGAAATTGACCTTTTTTGAAGGAGGTTATTTTTAGGTTACCTTTTTATTGGTTATTAGGTTACTTTATATGTTCACAAACAAGCAACAAACAAACCGTGTATTTCACATGGCGCACTAATCAGCAAAGGCGTGATAAACATGTGATAAAACGATACAAAAGTGATAATAACTTTAAAACTCAGGTTATTTTTAGGTTACCTTTTTAGGTTACTTTTTCTCGAAAATAAAGTTACTTTTTTCTGATTTTTAGGTTACTTTTTTGACAGCCCTAATTATGAGCTCACTTTTTTATTCAGTACTTTATGAGTTTGACCATTGCATGCAAACTTTCAGCTTATTACAATGATATACGCAATATATATATATTCATTGCATAAACTTGAACTAAATCATGTCAACGTACAAAAACAGTTTGTAGCCATCACATGTATTTGTCGCGCGTATGTTCATAGACAAATAGGCGAACGAGATGTTTTCAATATTTGAGTGTGGACACTATGAATCAGATTGTTGTTGAGTAGATTTGGAAAGTCGAAAGACATTGTCGAGACAGCGTAGATACCGTTAGACGCCAGGCTTTGGATCAAGTAACGTGTGCCATGTAGTGTTCATACCTGTACACAATAGGTTGACGTAGACGTTGTCGGATGCCCGGCTATGGATCAGGTAGTTGCGCCGTGCATATTGCCAGCACGTGATGTAAGTTTAAATCGTGAAGTGTCGGCGTCAGAACTAGAGAATGTTCTTGTCTCTCGGTGTTGAATTTTCGCTTGGAGTGGATATAGGACAATTATCATAAACACTACTCGTCCAATTTCTTTACGGTCATCCTTATGCAGGTATCCTTCACAGTCTACAAGTATGATCATAGTTTAAAAAGTTGATTGTCGATAGCAGAATAGACACAAAACAGAATCGTGGATACCCTTGCACAAAGAGAGCTGTACTGTCACACACGCCAGATTTTGACGTCTGAATCACAGTCTAGTGTATACAAATGTGAGATTTGTTTATGTAAGCGTAAGGCCCGGTTTTTGTCGGTAAGTTCATAGGGTTAAAACACTAGGCGTTCTTATATCACTGCCCTTCTCAAATACTTATTAATTTCAACTTGGAAATATTCGCTGTCATACAATAGTATATTGTTATACCAAGTTGATTCCAGGGCGATACTTTACCAAAAGACCTCTACCTAACACCGCCACTGGATATATTCACAAGAGGTATGACTTGCATGTCGGTATTTGAAGCTTGAATAAATTATGTCACTAAAGGTAAAACTTAACAAGTTTTTTACACTAGTGTGCACTGACGTCATCGAGACGCCTCAGGAATTAGTCGAATCATTGATCGTCTCCTCGTGATGGTCAGCTGGAAGTTAGTGTAAAAAGATGTGTGTTCATCGTTCATCATATATATGTGTGTGTGTGTGTGTTTTTTTTTAATGTACATTAATAGTTGAACTAATATTTTGACTCTACGTGTTGGAAATGTCAGAAAAAGTTTACAGATAAGGCGTTATCGACATGTTATCTTTCAATAGTGAAAAAAGTGTGACACAATGGGATTGACGCTTTCTAGTGTTTTTGGAAAAAATAATATAACTGCTTTGAGGTCGACTATTTTTTCGTCGGTGGCTTGGTCTTATACCAATTGATACACCGTGCTAATACTTGTGCTGAAAATATATATATTTGTGAAATACTTGGTTGCACCTGTATATAGGTCATGGTAAAACTAATAATTTATTTTTTAATTTGTTTCTATTTCATACTTGTGTATTAATTTCAAACAACAAACTATTCATTTTCTGTCTAATGTCTGAACTTTCTGTCTAAACTCTAATGTGTTTAAACGGTATCCTAGCCTCAATATCGCTGTCATAATCGGTATCATAGCCTGAACTAATATATGTGTATAACAGAATCAGTCAATAATTGTATAGTTTGTTACATTGACAAAC
>OU696590.1:6059051-6081551 GCA_916048095.2 Sacculina carcini
TTGTTCTATGCTCTATTAGGAAACTATTGACTTGTTTCACTCTACATCCAGCTACCGTTTGTCATATTCAAACTTGCCACAGCGATATCATTTCCACAACGATAAAACATTTGAACAAGAATCATTTCTCACAAGTCTAGAACAACAGGAGAGGCGCTCATTGACATGTTATTATATAGTTCATAACTGTTACTTTGTCACACTTCAATATATCAGGTGAACTTTCCAATTTTAACTACTCCCCTCACGTTTGTCAATGTAACAAACTATACAATTATTGACTGATTCTGTTATACACATATATTAGTTCAGGCTATGATACCGATTATGACAGCGATATTGAGGCTAGGATACCGTTTAAACACATTAGAGTTTAGACAGAAAGTTCAGACATTAGACAGAAAATGAATAGTTTGTTGTTTGAAATTAATACACAAGTATGAAATAGAAACAAATTAAAAAATAAATTATTAGTTTTACCATGACCTATATACAGGTGCAACCAAGTATTTCACAAATATATATATTTTCAGCACAAGTATTAGCACGGTGTATCAATTGGTATAAGACCAAGCCACCGACGAAAAAATAGTCGACCTCAAAGCAGTTATATTATTTTTTCCAAAAACACTAGAAAGCGTCAATCCCATTGTGTCACACTTTTTTCACTATTGAAAGATAACATGTCGATAACGCCTTATCTGTAAACTTTTTCTGACATTTCCAACACGTAGAGTCAAAATATTAGTTCAACTATTAATGTACATTAAAAAAAACACACACACACACACATATATATGATGAACGATGAACACACATCTTTTTACACTAACTTCCAGCTGACCATCACGAGGAGACGATCAATGATTCGACTAATTCCTGAGGCGTCTCGATGACGTCAGTGCACACTAGTGTAAAAAACTTGTTAAGTTTTACCTTTAGTGACATAATTTATTCAAGCTTCAAATACCGACATGCAAGTCATACCTCTTGTGAATATATCCAGTGGCGGTGTTAGGTAGAGGTCTTTTGGTAAAGTATCGCCCTGGAATCAACTTGGTATAACAATATACTATTGTATGACAGCGAATATTTCCAAGTTGAAATTAATAAGTATTTGAGAAGGGCAGTGATATAAGAACGCCTAGTGTTTTAACCCTATGAACTTACCGACAAAAACCGGGCCTTACGCTTACATAAACAAATCTCACATTTGTATACACTAGACTGTGATTCAGACGTCAAAATCTGGCGTGTGTGACAGTACAGCTCTCTTTGTGCAAGGGTATCCACGATTCTGTTTTGTGTCTATTCTGCTATCGACAATCAACTTTTTAAACTATGATCATACTTGTAGACTGTGAAGGATACCTGCATAAGGATGACCGTAAAGAAATTGGACGAGTAGTGTTTATGATAATTGTCCTATATCCACTCCAAGCGAAAATTCAACACCGAGAGACAAGAACATTCTCTAGTTCTGACGCCGACACTTCACGATTTAAACTTACATCACGTGCTGGCAATATGCACGGCGCAACTACCTGATCCATAGCCGGGCATCCGACAACGTCTACGTCAACCTATTGTGTACAGGTATGAACACTACATGGCACACGTTACTTGATCCAAAGCCTGGCGTCTAACGGTATCTACGCTGTCTCGACAATGTCTTTCGACTTTCCAAATCTACTCAACAACAATCTGATTCATAGTGTCCACACTCAAATATTGAAAACATCTCGTTCGCCTATTTGTCTATGAACATACGCGCGACAAATACATGTGATGGCTACAAACTGTTTTTGTACGTTGACATGATTTAGTTCAAGTTTATGCAATGAATATATATATATTGCGTATATCATTGTAATAAGCTGAAAGTTTGCATGCAATGGTCAAACTCATAAAGTACTGAATAAAAAAGTGAGCTCATAATACAATATAATAAATTCGTTATACAAATACCACTATTAAAAGATTTGAATATAATTGAAAATGCAGTTGAAATAAAAAACTAAAATATATACACCAATTTAGAACTTTCACACCTACCTCTAACAACACCATGCATTTGATTTAGCGAACATAACAGCAGTGGTGCCATTCAAAAAGAACAAAAATATATCAGAGCAAAAAAAAAAACAGCTACACGTCGACGCAATATGAGACAAGCGCAGAGCGCAATAAAATAATTATTAGAATACACACACACACACACACACACACAATCAGTACAAAGATAACCAGGTAGAGATATAAAAACTGATTACAGTGCACAAAAATACCTGAGAACAAAAACAAGTAAAAGATGAGTGTGCACTTTGAGCGGCTAAATTTTAGCATAGGGTTTAAGACAATGTGGGATTAAAATATTTGGAGAACAAGTATGTGTACAGATATGAAGTGAAAGCGAAGAAAGATGGAGATAGAAGGATATGAGATGGAAGTGAATTATAGAAACGTGGGACAACAAATGACCAGGGATTTTCACACACTTTTCTGAGATATTGCAGATGATGCGAAATACGGACGTAGGGATTGGAGACTTGATATATTAAACGTACGATATATTTAGACTGATCTTCACCGGACATACTTCACCTGTACATCAACCGGTATGACACCTCGCGATATCAATGTATCAAATCAACACGTGATGAAAACACTAACCAAAAAGTAATGTGTGAATGTTTATACCGAAAACTATGTTTGAAAATGGATATCGACAGACATTTAGCAACGAAACGTTCAAAATTTCTTCCATATACAAACGTCGATCAATTCCCATGTATAAGCTATGTGATGATGATGGAAATTTGATTACCGGGACATTTTACTATCAAGAACTTCAACGTGTTTGAATACAACATGAATATTGTGCATTGTCTTTGCGACCGATTTAGTCAAGCCGTTTTTTATACATATTTCAAGTATGATTGAAAATTATTATATTCTCGTCTCTGCCAAACATCGACTTGGCGATCCCGATATAATGAGTATCGTGACATAAAATAGAAATAAAGGAAAAAATAAAAGTTGGGCATAGAATAAAGAATAAATATAATAAGAAAATAAGAATAAGAAATAAAAAAATAAAAGTTGGGTATAGAATAAAGAATAAATATAATAAGAAAGGAAGAATAAGAAATAAAACTAAAAGTTGGGTTGGGTCGGGTTAGGAATAGAATAAAGAAAAAAAAAGTTAGGTTAGGTATAGAATAAAGAATAAATATAATAAGAAAGGAAGAATAAGAAATAAAACTAAAAGTTGGGTTGGGTCGGGTTAGGAATAGAATAAAGAAAAAAAAAAGTTAGGTTAGGTATACACACAAAGAAGTTAGGTTAGGTATACACAAAGAAGTTAGGTTAGGTATACAAAAAAAAAGTTAGGTTAGGTTAGGTTAGTTTAGGTATACACAAAGAAGTTAGGTTAGGCATAGAATAAAGAATAAATATAATAAGAAAGGAAGAATAAGAAATAAAAAAAGTTAGGTTGGGCATAGAATAAAGAATAAATATAATAAGAAAGGAAGAATAAGAAATAAAACTAAAAGTTGGGTTGGGTCGGGTTAGGAATGGAATAAAGAAAAAAAAAAGTTAGGTTAGGTATACACACAAAGAAGTTAGGTTAGGTATACACAAAGAAGTTAGGTTAGGTATACAAAAAAAAAAAAGTTAGGTTAGGTTAGGTTAGTTTAGGTATACACAAAGAAGTTAGGTTAGGCATAGAATAAAGAATAAATATAATAAGAAAGGAAGAATAAGAAAGAAAAAAAGTTAGGTTGGGCATAGAATAAATATAATAAGAAAGGAAGAATAAGAAAGAAAAAAAGTTAGGTTAGGTTAAAAAACTATAAAAAAAAGTTAGGTTAAAAAAACTAAAAAAAGTTAGGTTAGGTTAAAAAAAAAAGTTAGGTTAAAAAAAAACTAAAAAAGTTAGGTTAGGTTAAAAAAAACTAAAAAAGTTAGGTTAGGTTAAAAAAAAAGAAAAAAAGTTAGGTTAAAAAAGTTAGGTTAAGTGTGACGTCAGAGGGGGGTGACGTCAGAGGGGGGAGGGGCAAGGGGGATAATGTAAACAAATGTCACAAAGTGGTGAATGCTTCTACTATACATACATACACAGATGCATATACATTAACACATGTAACATTAACATAATATATATACATTACATAACATAACATGATACAAATGTGTACACGTATTAAGTGAGACAAATTCAATATTACATATTACGTGACACTAGTATATTACGTGGCACATGGTACTAGTATATTACGTGACACATGGTACTAGTATATTACGTGGCATGTGGCACTAGTATATTACGTGACACTAGTATATTAAGTGGCACTAGTATATTACGTGGCACGTGGCACTGGTATATTACGTGGCACGTGGTGCTGGTATATTACGTGGCACGTGGTGCTGGTATATTACGTGGCAGAGTTGGAGGGCCAGTAGACGCGGCGATACAACGCCTCCACCTGATAAATACGCCTCGTCTCCTCGTCCAGATGTCTTACCACACGCACCTGTCCAATTAGCAACCTGTTAAGTATATCTTATTACCCCTGGGGGTAATTTACCCCACACAGGTAATTTAGCTATTTTTCCGGAGTAATGGAGGGGAATTATCTCGCAGTTTTATAATCCAGCCATATCTATATCCATGTTGATAATTATGTGAGAAGAGTAACATGCTTAATGTAGCATGATAAATTGTGTAACAAGCTGGAAAAAGGTTTGGAAACCACTGAGCTAAGTGCTTGAACAACTCAAGATATATTTCCGTATTTTCTATTGTATTATATTATTTTTCTATTCTATTGTGTTCGCGTGGACTATTCATGTCCTTACATTTACTTACTAACTTATTTACTTACATACTTCTTTAATTACTTCTTTACTCGCGTATTTACTTCCTTACTTACTTAGTTAATTATTTACTTATTTCTTTACTTATTTACTCACTTCTTTACTTACTTCGTTACATATTTATTTACTTCTTTACTTATTTACGTCTTTACTTACTTACTTCTTTACTTATTTACTTCTTTACTCGCTTCTTTACTTCCTTGCTTACTTCGTTACTTAGTTAGTCATTTACTGAGTCACATCAGTGAGTCACCTGCCAGGCGACCAATTGACAGCGTCCAGCGAAGTGTCGCAGTTGACCTCGCACGTGCAGCCTGGTGCCTAATGCTACTGGATTATAGTTGTGAGAGTTGATTGCTGACACAGATGAAGTGATGCCAGGTGGATGAGTATTGGGAATGGGATTGGGATTGGGATTGTGAAATTGACAGCAAGTGATAACTCCCGTACTGTCGTCCACTAACATACACATACACACACACATACACATATAAACACACATAAATACACAAACATATATGGAAACAGATTGTGATAAATAATGAACACACACACATACACATAAACACAGAAACATTACTCCAATGGAGGTGTCAGGATTTTTCTCACGGGGGGCAGAGGAAAACGATTCTGAGGATTGGCAAGGTGCATGAGGAGCTGTACTGGAAATATTAATTAGTGTTGCTCATTATTGCTGGAATTCGCTGTTGATTTCAGAGTGTAGCAAGTTGTATCGCCCATGCTTTTCGACAATTTTGACTTCAATGAAATAAAAAATAAACACCTAACAATAGGTATTTGAGGATCGCAAATTCATTTGGAAATTTTCAAATTCGGCATTTGTGTAATGATATTCGCATTGCAATTAGCGAATGATGCACTGACAAAAAATTATATACCTCAGTAATAAAATATGGACCGCATTTTTAGGAGTAAAATGAACACACACACACACACACACACACACACACACACACACATGTATGATGTAAGAGGACTGAAAACACAAATGACTGTCACTGTAGTAAAATATTTCGGTCTTGAGACCTTCGTCAGTGACTCTCGACCAGTCGTTCTCAACCTGTGTGTGTGTGTGTGTGTGGGAAATTTCCCTGTCTGGTGGGGAATGGAAGAGTTGCCAAGTGGGAAGCTGGGAAGGTCGCACAGAACAGGACAACTATGTGTGTGTTTTTATCCATTCAAATTCGTTTATTTTTGCTTCGAATAACCTCTAATGACATTTACTTTGATGTAACAACTGAATTTATTGAATTCATCAGCGCTGTGTTGTTTGGAAAATGAGGATGAGATGGCTCGTATTAAGAAGAAGTGGAGAATAAGTGAGAGAAAATAGGTTGAGAACCACTGCCCGAGACAGATCAGCGATTCAAACACACACACATTTGCCTATTTATATTTACACACATGCACCCACGCTGGTATTCGGTGCGGCCGCTGAACTGGCGCACGTGCACAACTGCGCCGAAAACGTCGACGCGGCAAAAGCGCAAGTGCCGCCAGCAGAAAAGGCCCGTGTCGGCGACAAAAGTGGCGCGCAGCAGGTCGGCGATCCACAGACAAATGTGAGAAGCCGCGCCGCGTTTGTCGTCCGCTTCGCCGAAACTGGCGCTCATGCGACACACCGACACGCACGTGCGCGCTGGCAGCTGTCGCGCACACACACACACACACACGAGCCGGGGTGACGGTGGTTACTTTACGCTCTAAACCAGTGGTTCTCAACCTTTTTCCTCATTGATTCCCCACTTATTCTTAATACGAGTCATCTCATCTTCATTTTCCACACAACACAGCGCTGATAAATTCAATAAATTCAGTTGTTACATCAAAGTAAATGTCATTAGAGGTAATTAGAAACAAAAATAAACGAATTTCAATTGATAAAAACACACACATAGTTGTCCTGTTCTATCCGACCTTTATCTTCCCACTTGACAACTCTTCCATTCCCCACCAGACAGGGGAATTTCCCACAGGTTAAAACCACTGCACTGAAGCTAGATTCTACATCCATCAATGTACAAGACCTTGTTTTATTAGGACCTGTACAAGACTTTGGTTATTGGTTGGTTTCGACCTTATATTCTTTGATTTTGATGGAATATTTTCTTTATGAATAGTTAAAATATTCCTATATGCAGCCTCACTTGAAGGTCTCACTATCCCACGGGTGGCTGAGTGGATCAATCATACGCCACAAGGCTTGCATAATCTCTCATCTTCTCTCGTCTAGATCACGGTAACACGAAACCTTAGAAAACTGATTTTTTCAGAGACCAATTAATGAATCCAGCCGTTATGTGTGTTTTATGTACATATAACTACATTAATACATGGGATTACACCTGCAATATTAGTGGCGTCGTTAAAAATGACTAATAATGATTCCGAAATATAGAATGACAGGTGTAGGCGAGCATAAGCTTGTTGAAACTATATGGCATGCCCCGATGTGCGCCCATCTACAAATACCAGTAAATATATGTAAGAACCCCATTTAAGAACCGGATTTAGGTTACAAATTGTGCACCCCAAACGCAATTTCAGATTTATTCAGGGATATTAACGCTGCACGACTTGGTTTGCGATGTTCTCGGCTCTACACACTCGAACCGTCTTATTACATATATCTTATCTTATTACAGTTGTATATGTATGAATCATACAGGAAAAATATACCCAAGCTAATTAGAATTAACAACAAACAACCACCCACCAAGATAGTGCAGCACTTTCAAAAACCATGATTGGCCCAAACCACTCCGCTTATGTCTAAATTTGCTGTCAGCGCTTCACAAAATCAAATAATATATATGGGATAATATATAATTTATGATATGTGAGCTATAAAAACAATCAATTATGAATGATAATTTCAAATAAAATATGAATTCAATGCAGAGATAATACATGATGTCAAGAATGATAACATATTGTATATCATACTTCTCTAGTTACTACATTTACAAAAATACATGCTAATTTAATGTTTAATTTAGTATTTGATTTATTTAATATTTTATACAGGGGTACAACATATATATCTAGAAGCTTGCATTTACAACACTAATAGAATGACCAAGGAATTCTACACACACACACACACAATCAATCACGAACACCATTCCATTGCATTAAAAAATCTCCGCCGGTTTTTTATTCAACGCTGAATTAAAAAGCAACTGAATGTACGAACAATAACATCACGTTATATAAATATCTTCGCCATACGCCAAACATCAATGAATCAATCAATCAAATATATTTGCCATCTAGGAGAGAGAATCATGATGTTTTCTATGCATCGTAAATGGCGAGGCATAAGTAGCGTTAGGGCTTGTGCTGCCTCGAAAAGGAACATATCAACAATACAAGAACAACAATCAGAGTAACAAACAAGAAACAATGCAAACAAAACAAACAAGATTCATCCGAGCGGGTAGTGAGGGCAAAATACAAAAGACAAAATAAACCCTGAAAAATGCGAAAATTGTGGTCAATGCTCTGCCATCTACTCCTCATAAACCAGAAATGGTACAGCCAAACAGATTATACCACTGTGTAGAAAATTTTCTGTTCTACAAGATAGGTTATAATTAATATCCAAAAATTAAATATAAAATATGTAAAAATGACAAAATTTCAGTCTACATTCAAAATTATATTTAAGCTCGACGCGTCCGATTTTATGTACTTTTTTCTCTATTTCTCAGCAACTAAACATCACACATCTAAATAAATATTACCATCATGCTGGGAATTTTGTTTTCTACAGCACGGTATAAATTTTAATTTTCCAGAGCGTATTAAGAAAAAGTTACGGCGGTGTGAAGTCAAAATGACAAAGTCAAAAAGGCACTGAAAAACGCGAATATTTTGGTCAATATTCCGCTATCTATTCCTCTTAAACCAGCAGAGTTACAGTTATAAAAATTATACTATTGTGTAGAAAATTTTGTGTTCTACAAGAAACGTTATAATTTATACCCACAAATGATACAAAAAACGTGTAAAATTGGAAAAATTCTCAAATACATCCAAAATTACACTTGAACACCGTGCGACTAAAATTAATTCATTTTTCTACCTATTTCTCAAGAACTATTTGTTACACATAAAAATAAATTATACTATTGTGCTGGAAAGTTTGTTTTCTACAATACGGTATAATTCTTAATTTTCCAAAGTGTATCTGAAGGAAGTTACGGCGGTGTAAAGTCAAATGGACATATTGCCAATTTGACAGCTATTATGCACACTTGCGATTACACAGGAATATACTACTGTGTAGAGAATTTTGTGTTCTACAAGAAAATGTATAATTTATACCCACAAATGATACAAAAAACGTGTAAAATTGGCAAAATTCTCAAATACATCCAAAATTACACTTGAACACCGGGTGACTAAAATTAATTCATTTTTCTACCCATTTCTCAGGAACTGTTTGTCATACATTAAAATTAATTATACCATCGTGCTAGAAATTTTGTTTTCTACAATACGGTATAATTTTTAATTTTCCAAAGTGTATCTGAAGGAAGTTACGGCGGTGTAAAGTCAAATTGTCATGTTGCCAATTTGACAGCTATTATGCGCACTTGCGATTACACATGAATATACACTGATTTAATTTCACTGAAGTCCAATCATAATTTACGCACTTGCGATTACACAGGAATATACTACTGTGTAGATAATTTTGTGTTCTACAAGATAAGCTATAATTTATACCCACAAATGATACAAAAAACGTGTAAAATTGGCAAAATTCTCAAATACATCCAAAATTTCACTTGAACACCGGCCGAATAAAATTAATTAATTTTTCTACTATTTCTCAGTAACTATTTGTTAAACATAAAAATAAATTATACCATCGTGCTAGAAATCTTGTTTTCTACAATACGGTATAATTTGTAATTTTACAAAGTGTATCTGAAGGAAGTTACGGCGGTGTAAAGTCAAATTATCATGTTGCCAATTTGACAGCTATTATGCGCACTTGCGATTACACAGGAATATACACCGATTAAATTTCACTGAAGCCCAATCACAATTAAGAATTCATCATATTATCTCCAAGCATGGATGGTGTGGTTTTATTGCGTACAGTTTAATTAATGCTACACTATACTGAATATAAAGGCTTTATTGTCCTCAATAACGGAATATACTACTGTGTAGAAAATTTTGTGTTCTACAAGAAAAGGTATAATTTATACCCACAAATGATACAAAAAACGTGTAAAATTGGCAAAATTCTCAAATACATCCAAAATTACACTTGAGCACCGGGTGACTAAAATTTATTCATTTTTCTACCTATTTCTCAAAAACTAATTGTGACACATTAAAATGAATTATACCATCGTGCTAGAAATTTTGGTTTCTACAATACGGTATAATTCTTAAATATCCAAAGTGTATCTGAAGGAAGTTACGGCGGTGTAAAGTCAAAAAGTCATGTTGCCAATTTGACAGCTATTATGCGCACTGGCGATTACACATGAATATACACTGATTTAATTTCACTGAAGTCTAATCACAATTGACGCACTTGCGATTACTCAGGAACATGCTACTGTGTAGAGAATTTTGTGTTCTACAAGATAAGCTATAATTTATACCCACAAATGATACAAAAAACGTGTAAAATTGGCAAAATTCTCAAATCCATCCAAAATTACACTTGAACACCGGGCGACTAAAATTAATTCATTTTTCTACCTATTTCTCAGGAACTGTTTGTCATACATTAAAATTAATTATACCATCGTGCTAGAAATTTTGTTTTCTACAACACGGTATTATTCTTAATTTTCCAAAGTGTATCTGAATTTTCCAAAGTGTATCTGAAGTGTTATGAATTGCTCCGCACAACGGGCGGGTTTTAATGCTATATATATATATATATATACATAAAGAAGAAATTATCTGTCTGTCTGTGTATGTATGCTTGAATATGAGGTGACATAATTGCGCTGGTTCATGGTTCGCTGGTTCAATGATCAGGGGCTTCAAACGCAAACGAAGCGATGGCTCATTTTTATGAAATAAAAATGTCCCGCGGGCAGCAATAAAACGTTCAATTTCACCGTATAGAATGAATTCATATACAAAACTAATGGATTTGACTTCAAGAACCAGAACGGATGGTGTTCGAGTTCTGAATTATTCCTCACGTCGGGCGGGTTTAAATATGAGGCGGGATGAGTGAAAATATTTTGTCAAAATAAAATTAAAAATAATGAAATTTAGACCTTTTAATTGATTAATGTTTTCATGAGTTTGCCTTATTTATTTTTAATTTGCAATATTTTTATGAATTGCTCCGCACAACGGGCGGGTTTTAATGCCATATATATACATAAAGAAGAAATTATCTGTCTGTCTGTGTATGTATGCTTGAATATTAGGTGACATAATTGCGCTGGTTCATGGTTCGCTGGTTCAATGATCAGAGGCTTCAAACGCAAACGAAGCGATGGCTCATTTTTATGAAATAAAAATGTCCCGCGGGCAGCAATAAAACGTTCAATTTCACCGTATAGAATGAATTCATATACAAAACTAATGGATTCAACTTCAAGAACCAGAACGGATGGTGTTCGAGTTCTGAATTTTTCCTCACGTCGGGCGGGTTTAAATATGAGGCGGGTTGAGTGAAAATATTTTGTCAAAATAAAATTAAAAATAATGAAATTTAGACCTTTTAATTGATTAAGGTTTTCATGACTTTGCCTTATTTATTTTTAATTTGCAATTTTTTTATTAATTGCTCCGCACAACGGGCGGGTTTTAATGCTAGTATATCTATAAATATAAAAGAGATCCTCTGTGTGTGTGTGTGTGTGTCTGTGTGTGTGTCTGTGTGTCTGTTCGACCCTCCTTGGTCCATTTTCTATCAGCTATTATTCGGCCAACACTCAGCCTACCCGCTAACAATTTATACCATCACGTTGGAAATTGTCTTGTCTACACTTTAGATTAAATTTTAAATTTCAAAAATGCAATAAAAAAAAGTTATAGCGGTGAAAAGACAAAATGAACCCTGAAAAATGCGAAAATTTTGGTCAATTTTCTGAAGACTATTCCTCCTAAACCAGCAATAGTACAACTATAAGAATTATACCACTGTGTAGAAAATTTTCTTTTCTACTCAACGAATTATAATTTATACCCAAAAATAGAATATAAAACATGTAAAATGGAAAACAATCAATCTACATTCAAAATTTTATTTAAACTCCACGCGTCCGATTTACTATACTTTTATCTCTATTTCTCAAAAACTAGTAATCACACATCTAAATAAATAATACCATCATGCTGGGAATCTTGTTTGCTACAACACGGCATAATTTTTAATTTTCTAAAGTGTATTAAACAAAAGTTACGGCGGTGTGAAGTGTAAATGACAAAAAAGCAAAAAGGCAAAATTAGCACAAAAAACGTGAATATTTTGGTCAATATTCCGCTATCTATTCCTCATAAACCAGCAATGGTACAGCTATAAAAATTATACTACTGTGTAGATAATTTTGTGTCCTACAAGAAAAGTTATAATTTATACCCACAAATGATACAAAAAACGTGTACAATTGGCAAAATTCTCAAATACATCCAAAATTACACTTGAACACCGGGTGATTAAAATTAATTCATTTTTCTACCCATTTCTCAGGAACTATTTGTCACACATTACAATAAATTATACCATCGTGCTAGAAATTTTGTTTTCTACAATACGGTATAATTTGTAATTTTCCAAAGTGTATCTAAAGGAAGTTACGGCGGTGTAAAGTCAAAAGGACATATTGCCAATTTGACAGCTATTATGCGCACTTGCGATTACACAGGAATATACTACTGTGTAGATAATTTTGTGTTCTACAAGATAAGTTATAATTTATACCCACAAATGATACAAAAAACGTGTAAAATTGGCAAAATTCGCAAATACATCCAAAATTACCCTTGAACAACGGGCGACTAAAATTAATTCATTTTTCTACTATTTATCAGTAACTATTTGTTATACATGAAAATAAATTATACCATCGTGCTAGAAACTTTGTTTTCTACAATACGGTATAATTTTTAATTTTCCAAAGTGTATGTAAAGGAAGTTACGGCGATGTAAAGTCAAAATGTCATGTTGCCAATTTGACAGCTATTATGCGCACTTGCGATTACACATGAATATACACTGATTTAATTTCACTGAAGTCCAATCACAATTTACGCACTTGCGATTACACAGGAATATACTACTGTGTAGAGAGTTTTGTGTTCTACAATATAAGCTATAATTTATACCCACAAATGGTACAAAAAACGTGTAAAATTGGCAAAATTCTCAAATACATCCAAAATTACACTTGAACACCGGGCGACTAAAATTAATTTATTTTTCTACTATTTCATAGTAACTATTTGTTATACATAAAAATATATTATACCATCGTGCTAGAAATCAGGTTTTCTACAATACGGTATAATTTGTAATTTTCCAAAGGGTATCTGAAGGAAGTTACGGCGGTGTAAAGTCAAAAGGACATATTGCCAATTTGACAGCTATTATGCGCACTTGCGATTACACAGGAATATACACCGATTAAATTTCACTGAAGCCCAATCACAATTAAGAATGTATCATATTATCTCCAAGCATGGATGGTGTGGTTTTTTTGCGTACAGTTTAATTAATGCTACACTATACTGAATAGAAAGTCTTTATTGTCCTCAATATTTACACATCAAATGTTCCGCACGACGGGCGGGTAAAATGCTACTTGGAACAAAGTAAGCTACTGAATTTTACTGTGTAATTTAATTGGTTTAATTTCAAGTTGCATACGCTTAAGTTGCATAAGGATACGGGTTGTAATATCATGCAATGCCAAGTATATGCATATGCTGTTTTAGAGGAAGCATTAATCTGGAATTATAGAGATGTTTCATTGTTTTGATAGTGTTACACCTCTGAATTACTACACACGAAGGACGGGTGTGAATTTGAGTAGTGTTGAGGGAAAAACATCGTCAATAATTAAAACAAGAATTTACAAATTTGACTTTTCTTTTGGTCGTTTTTCATCAATTTTCTTTGTGTTTGTTTCGTGTTTGAGTTCTGAATTATTCCGCACGACGGGCAGCTTTAAATATGAGGCGGGTTGTGGAAAAACATGTTTTCTAAATTGAAACATAAATTTTACATTTAGACTTTTATATTAGCTAAAACTTTCCTGTGGGTTTGTTTTTCTTTTTCAATTTGCACTAATTTTTTTATGAATTGAATATTAATTATATTTTATAAACTGTTCCGCACGACGGGCGAATTAAATGTATCTATAAAGAGTGGGTTTAAATGATAGCGAGGTATATGATATTTTGCTAGCAGTAAATATTCTAGCGATAAAAGTAGGATAGCTCTTAAGCAAATGATTTTGGAGAATGATGTGAACCTTTAAATATATTTTGCGATCTGATGATATATGTATTAGGAATAATACGTAGCAGAATATAGATTGCATAATATAATATCGGCTGTAATATCAAGGGCTGTAATATCGGTGTAATCCAAAAAATAACAACTGTATGAATATGATGCATTAGTGGAAGCATTAACCGGGAATTATGAGATAATATGATAATGGTGTATAATTATATCGCAATATGCAACAAATGTGAATTTAGCTGCCTTACAGTTTGGTCCCGATACTATATTGGCGGGTTGAGAGAAAAGTATTGGTGGGCCGCGTGTTTGGGACCCCTGGGGTAGGTAATCTCAGTCTTCTGATTACAAATTATGATCGCATCAGTATATTTTGTGATCACAAACTAATAAGTTAAATCACCTCAGACTAGGCTGAGAGCGGTCAAGATTGAATGGTTGGGTTGGGTTGGGTAGGTTTGACTCAGGATATATTGGGTTTTAATGATAGCGGAAAATATATAAATTTTAACAATAAATATTATAGCGGAAAAAGTGAAATAGTACTTAAGCAAATGATATTGGGGAATGATGTTAAGTAATATATATAGTTTGGAAACATTCTGATGAAAAGATTTCATCATCTTTCATTGTTTGTTTCGTGTTAGTGTTCTGAATTATACCACAAGACGGGCCGATTTACGAATTATGAATTAAATATTAATTTCATCTTATGAATTGCTCCGCACAACTGGCGGGTTTCAATGCTAGACGGTGATATTAAGTTATTAAAATATTTTGGAAACATTATGATGAAAAAGTGTAGTCGTTTTTCATTGTTTCGTGTCTGAGTTCAAAATTATTCAGCACGACGGGCATGTATAAATATGAGGCGGTTTAGGCAAACTATTTTGTGAAAATAAATATGAAAATATAGAAATTTAGACTTTTTTATGGGTGTACTCCATTCTTTTTTAATTCATATTCCTTTTCTATCATGAATTGAATACAAATTTAATAGTATGAACTGTTTCGCACGACGGGCGGGTTTACATGCTAGGATTTTCATTGTTTGTTACGTGTTTGTGTTCTGAATTATTCCGCACAATGGGTTGGTTTATATATGAGGCGGGTTGAGGGAAAATATTATGTCAAAATAAAAATAAAAATATTCACACTTGGACTTTTCTATTGAGTAAGACACTGATGAGTTTTCATTTTCTGTTTTAATTTGGAATATTTTTATGAATATGAATTATTATGAATATTAATTCCATTTTATGAATTCCTCCGCACAACGGGCGGGTTTTAATGCTAGTATATATATATATATATATATATATATAGATACCAATACACTACACACACACACACACACACAGAAATATACATGGAATTACAAACAAACACACACACACACACACATGTATATACGGGTGTATATACATATATACATAAGCACGTCCACACATACATATGCACATACAGATGTGCACACACACACACATGTGACATAGTGTGTGTTAAGTGATGTCAATAACCTATAAAATATCATATAACATAACACAAACATAACATCTAACATATACAATATAACACAACACATATACATACATACATACACAGATATATATATATATATATATATATATATATATATATATATATATATATATATATATATATATATATATATATATATAGATATATACATTAACACATATAACATTAACATAATACACTACATCACATAACATGTGATACGAATGTGTCACGTATTAAGTGAGACCAATTCAATATTACATATTACGTGACACTAGTATATTACGTGGCACATGGTACTAGTATATTACGTGACACATGGTACTAGTATATTACGTGGCACTAGTATATTACGTGGCACTAGTATATTACGTGGCACGTGACACTAGTATATTACGTGACACTAGTATATTACGTGACACTAGTATATTACGTGGCACTAGTATATCACGTGTCACTAGTATATCACGTGGCACTAGTATATCACGTGGCACTAGTATATTACGTGGCACTAGTATATTACGTGGCACTAGTATATTACGTGGCACTAGTATATTAAGTGGCACTAGTATATTACGTGACACTAGTATATCACGTGGCACTAGTATATTACGTGGCACTAGTATATTACGTGACACTAGTATATTACGTGGCACTAGTATATTACGTGGCACTAGTATATCACGTGACACTAGTATATTACGTGGCACTAGTATATTACGTGGCACTAGTATATTAAGTGGCACTAGTATATTACGTGGCACTAGTATATCACGTGGCACTAGTATATTACGTGGCACTAGTATATTACGTGGCACTAGTATATTACGTGACACTAGTATATCACGTGGCACTAGTATATCACGTGGCACTAGTATATTACGTGGCACTAGTATATTACGTGGCACTAGTATATTAAGTGGCACTAGTATATTACGTGGCACTAGTATATCACGTGGCACTAGTATATTACGTGGCACTAGTATATTACGTGGCACTAGTATATTAAGTGGCACTAGTATATTACGTGGCACTAGTATATCACGTGGCACTAGTATATCACGTGGTGCTGGTATATTACGTGGCACTAGTATATTACGTGGCACTAGTATATTACGTGACACTAGTATATTAAGTGGCACTAGTATATTACGTGGCACGTGGCACTGGTATATTACGTGGCACGTGGTGCTGGTATATTACGTGGCACGTGGTGCTGGTATATTACGTGGCAGAGTTGGAGGGCCAGTAGACGCGGCGATACAACGCCTCCACCTGGTAAATACGCCTCGTCTCCTCGTCCAGATGTCTTACCACACGCACCTGTCCAATTAGCAACCTGTTAAGTATATCTTATTACCCCTGGGGGTAATTTACCCCACACAGGTACTTTGGCCATTTTTCGTGAGTAATGGAGGGGAATTGTCTCGCAGTTTTATAATTCAGTCATATCTATATCCATGTTGATAATTATGTGAGAAGAGTAACATGCTTAATGTAGCATGATAAATTGTGTAACAAGCTGGAAAAGGGTTTGGAAACCACTGAGCCAAGTGCTTAAACAACTCAAGAAATATTTCTGTTTTTTCTATTGTATTATATCTTGTGTGTTCGCGTGGACTATGTATGTCTTTACATTTACTTACTAACTTATCTACTTACATACTTCTTTAATAACTTCTTTACTCGCGTATTTACTTCCTTACTTAGTTAATTATTTACTTACTTCTTTACTTATTTACATATTTCGTTACTTATTAAATTACTTCTTTACTTATTTACTCACTTCTTTACTTACTTCGTTACATATTTATTTGCTTCTTTACTTATTTACGTCTTTACTTACTTACTTCTTTACTTATTTACTTCTTTACTCGCTTCATTACTTATTTACTTCTTTACTCGCTTCATTACTTATTTACTTCTTTACTCGCTTCATTACTTATTTACTTCTTTACCCGCTTCATTACTTATTCACTTCTTTACTCGCTTCATTACTTATTTACTTCTTTACTCGCTTCATTACTTATTTAGTTCTTTACTCGCTTCATTACTTATTTACTTCTTTACTCACTTCTTTACTTATTTACTTCTTTACTCGCTTCATTAATTGTTTACTTCTTTACTCGCTTCATTACATATTTACTTCCTTACGTACTTCTTTACTTCCTTGCTTACTTTGTTACTTAGTTAGTCATTTACTGAGTCACATCAGTGAGTCACCTGCCAGGCGACCAATTGACAGCGTCCAGCGAAGTGTCGCAGTTGACCTCGCACTTGCAGCCGGGTGCCTAAGGCTACTGGCTTATAGTTGTGAGTGTTGGTTGCTGACACAGATGAAGTGATGCCAGGTGGGTGAGGATTGGGATTGGGATTGGGATTGTGAAATTGACAGCACGTGATTACTCCCGTACTGTCGTCCACTAACATACACATACACACACACACACATACACACACGTGTATACACATATAAACACACATAAATACACAAACATATATGGAAACAGATTGTGATAAATAATGAACACACACACACACACATACACACATAAACACAGAAACATTACTCCAATGGAGGTGTTAGGATTTTTCCCATGAGGGGCAGAGGAAAACGATTCTGAGGATTGGCGAAATGCATGAGGAACTGTACTGGAAATATTAATTAGCGTTGCTCATTATTGATGGAAATCGCTGTTGATTGCGGAGTGTAGCAAGTTGTATCGCCCATGCTTTTCGACAATTATGACTTCAATTAAATCACCAAATAATAAACACCAAACAATAGGTATTTGAGGATCGCAATTTCATTTGGAAATTTTCAAATTCGGCAATTGTGTAATGATATTCGCATTGCAATTAACGAATGATGCACTGACAAAAAAATAATATACCTCAGTAATAAAAAACGGACCGCATTTTTAGGATTAAAATGAACACACACACACACACACACATGTATGATGTAAGAGGACTGAAAACACAAATGACTGTCACTGTAGTAGAATATTTCGTTCTTGAGAGTTTCGTCAGTGATTCTCGACCAGTCGTTCTCAGCCTGTGTGTGTGTGGGAAATTCCCCTGTCTGGTGGGGAATGGAAGAGTTGCCAAGTGGCAAGCTAAAGGTCGGACAGAACAGGACAACTATGTGTGTGTTTTTATCCATTCAAATTCGTTTATTTTTGTTTCCCAATGACCTCTAATGACATTTACTTTGATGTAACAACTGAATTTATTGAATTTATCAGCGTTGTGTTGTGTGGAAAATGAAGATGAGATGGCTCGTATTAAGAAGAAGTGGGGAATCAGTGAGAGAAAATAGGTTGAGAACCACTGCCCGAGACAGATCAGCGATTCAAACACACACATTTGCCTATTTATATTTACACAAATGCACCCACGCTGGTATTCGGTGCGGCCGCTGAACTGGCGCACGTGCACAACTGCGCCGAAAACGTCGACGCGGCAAAAGCGCAAGTGTCGCCAGCAGAAAAGGCCCGTGTCGGCGACAAAAGTGGCGCGCAGCAGGTCGGCGATCCACAGACAAATGTGAGAAGCTGCGCCGCGTTTGTCGTCCGCTTCGCCAACACTGGCGCTCATGCGACACACCGACACGCACGTGCGCGCTGTCAGCTGTCGCACACACACACACACACACACACGAGCCGGGGTGGTTACTTTACGCTCTAAACCAGTGGTTCTCAACCTTTTTTCTCACTGATTCCCCACTTATTCTTAATACGAGCCATCTCATCTTCATTTTCCACACAACACAGCGCTGAAAAATTCAATAAATTCAGTTGTTACATCAAAGTAAATGTCATTAGAGGTTATTCCAAGCAAAAATAAACGAATTTGAATTGATAAAAAACACACATAGTTGTCCTGTTCTGTCCAACCTTTAGCTTCCCACTTGACAACGCTTCCATTCCCCACCAGACAGGGAAATTTCCCACAAGTTAACAATCACTACTCTGAAGCTACATTCTACATCCATCAATGTACAAGTCCTTGTTTTATTAGGACCTGTACAAGACTTTGGTTATTGGTTGGTTTCGACCTTATATTCTTTGATTTTGATGGTATATTTTCTTTATGAATAGTTAAAATATTCCTATATGCAGCCTCACTTGAAGGTCTCACTATCCCATGGGTGGCTGAGTGGATCAATCATACGCCACAAGGCTTGCATAATCTCTCATCTTCTCTCGTCTAGATAACGGTAACACGAAACCTTAGAAAACTGATTTTTCAGAGACCAATTAATGAATCCAGCCGTTATGTGCGTTTTATGTACATATAACTACATTAATACATGATATTACATCTGTAATATTATTAGCGTCGTTAACAATGACTCATAATGATTCCGAAATATAGAATGACAGGTGTAGGCGAAAATAAGCTTGTTGAAACTACATGGTACGCACCGCTGTGCGCCCATCTACAAATACCGGTAAATACAAGTCGAAATCCCATTTAAGAACCGGATTTAGGCTACAAATTGTGCACCCCAAGCGCAATTTCAGATATATTCAGGGATATTAACGCTACAAAACTCGGTTTGCGATGTTCTCGGCTCTACACCCTCGAACCGTCTTATTAAATATATAATATCTTATAACAGTTGTATATGTATGAATCATACAGGAAAAATATAGTCAAGCTAATTAGAATTAACAACAACCACGCACCAAGATAGCGCAGCACTTTCAAAAACCATGTTTCGCCCAAACCACTCCGCTTATGTCTAAATTTTCTGTCAGCGCTTCACAAAATCAAATAATATATAGGGGATAATATATAATTTATGATATGTGAGCTATAAAAACAATCAATTATGAAAGATAATTTCAAATAAAATAATAATTCAATGCAGAGATAATACATGATGTCAATAATGATAACATATTGTTTATCTTCTCTAGTTACTACATTTACAAAAAAACATGCCAATTTAATGTTTAATTTAGTATTTGATTTATTTAATAATTTATACAGGGATAAGACATATATATCTAGAAGCTTGCATTTATAACACTAATATAACGAGGAAGGAATCCTACACACATACACACAATCACGAACACCATTCCGTTACATTTAAAAAAATAGCCGCCGGTTTTCAATTCAGCGCTGAATTAAAAAGCAACTAAATGTACGAGCATTAACATCACGTTATAAATATGTTCGCCATACGCCAAACATCAATAACAATTGATTTAAATTAAGCAAAAGCTTGACCAGTGAAACCTGAAGCTTGGTCAAATTCATATAAAGCTCTCAATAGCTGTGACTGTTTATTTTCTAATCAACAACTAACAACGCTTCAAATCAGTGGCGGCGCCAGGATTCTTCCGATGGGGGGATGAAGGGGGGGGGGGGCAAAGTAACAACCCGATAATCCAACAGTCCCTGTCCACCCAGCAGTAAATGATGGTACCAGATATCAGTCATGAGTTGTGTCATGCATTCTGGGGAGGTGGTCCTCTCTAATACGTCTTCCGTCCTTGTGGTGTCATAGCGTGGAGAGAGTTGGTTCTGCGGTGGCAGCGAGCTGCACGGGACACACATGTGTGTGTTCATGAGCTTCGACTTCTTCCCGTGTAGCAGCTGTCGCTAAAAAGTTTTACCTTTATAATATCCTCAAGATACACTATGACGTCACCAACAAACGGCGGTTAAAATCAATTACTCCAAGTAAAACACAGCAGAAAACACCAACTTGATTTGACAAATTGATCAAACACACACAGACACACATCTTGCTCTGGGATGTGACCTGCGTCAACACGTTCTGCGACACACATCTGCTGGACGGCGCGGTCACTTCCGGGGCAGCAGCGCAGGCGGCGGAAGTCCGAAAGCGGCGGCGCTACTCAGAACTGTGCCAGCGGTACGATTTCGTGCCGCTGGCCATCGAGACCACCGGCGTGATGGGGGCATCCCTGGACGACTTCGTGAAGCTCCTGGGCGGAAGAATCAGTGAGCGTTCAGGGGAGCCGCGAGAGACGGCCTGGCTTCAGCAGCGAATAAGCCTGGCCGTCATTCGTGGCAACGCCGCCTCCATTGTTTTATAGTAGTATTGTGAATATGTGTACGCGTTTGTAAATATATTTGTTTGTGTCTCAAAAAACAAAAAAACAAAAAAAACAAAAACAAAAACAGACACACATACACACATACACACAAACACACGTACACACATACACACGCACAAACACACACATACACACAAACACATACACTCATATACACGCACAAACACACACAATACTACAGCTTGTGTAGAAACTGGAGTATTGTGGAATACAAGGACCACAATTGAAATGGATGCAACATTACTTGACTGATGGGAAGATGAGTACAAATGCGAGAGGAGTGGCTTCTTCGTGGAAGCGGTTGAAACTCGGAACTAACTCGGAACTATAATTGATGAGAGTTATAACGAGTATATGAGAGACTGTGGACAATTACAGCGTGGCATCGACAAGATTCAAGAATGGTGTCAACAATGGTTAACGAGCCTCAACGAAACAAAGTGTCATGTCATGAGGTTTGGCAAAAGCGGGAAGAGACCACCTGTGTACTATACACAGGGATGCTTCACGCTGCGA